>JBCFXI010003197.1:0-11353 GCA_038496175.1 Ampulex compressa
TGTGAAAGTGCTTGATTTGCAAAAGGGTGAATTTAATTTGAAAAACCTATAGAACTAATATATGTAGTACTCCAAAACGTATGTGGTGCGCGAAGTTTTTAAGCCGCGCTGTTTACCTAGGATAAGGATAATCCGCTCAGCAGAAAAGAAGGGAAAATCCCTAAACACGGCCATGGAGTGTGGCAACCAGTTTCATATATAGTACCGTGTATGTAGGCATAAGTTCAGTTTCAGAGAGAGTTTTAGTTTTGCGCTTAGAGTTTTTTTAGTAGAATTCTGATAGAGAATTTTATAAAGAGTTGGGATGCATACAACGGAGCGATTTGTTAAGTTTGTTAAGACGCGAAATTTCGTACAGTTCGCCAACTCACATTTGTTAACCATAGTTTCAATAGTTTCCTGTATATTGTATCTTATGTGATAAATCTTACAAACACATTTTACTACACGTATAAAAAGAAAAAGACAGAGAACGTTGAGGACGAATGATTGACTAGCGATTTCACGTCAACGAAGGGAACGGGAAGAATCTTATCGGATTATTTTTTTGCGGTACGGCTGGAAAGTATGATTGAACTAAAGTGCAGGACGGGCAAATTGAACATGGAATTGGTAAATTGACCGAGACACTCAATATAATATTTCCTCAGGAATAATATCGTATTATCGCAGGCAGGAAATAATATTTCTGATATTCCCGGGGCAATAATTTATATTCCTCTCGTTTCCTCCTGGCTTTTCGCGCGGCTAAGCTTATTTATTTCTTCCCGATAAATTCGTGGCTCGGTCTCATTCCGAGTTCACCACCGCACGTCGAAAGCATGATGTACGCGCGAAACGTACTTGAAGTGGAAATTGTTGCTCGGTCGTAACGAGGATTAATGCACACTCTTACAACCCTTTACCATAAAATCCTCTTTTAGGGCAATTTAGAATGCCTTAAATCTTTGCTCCGCAATTAGAACAGTATCGCACGGCATAGAAGACTTACGTTTTGCACTTCGTTTTAAATGATCGAAGAAGTTGGTGATAAATCGTATTTTTTTTTATGCAGATACTTATTTAATACTCAATAAAGATTAATTTACGCTTGTGAAGCAATTCATCGCGAATTCTTTGTTTGGAAAAATGTATAGAGCTTTAATTTCTCGGCTTGCAAAAAGGATGATTAATCGAAAAGGAAACATGATAGTCACGTCAAATATCGTGTTTGTATCACGAGGCACGAAGAACTTATATTTCCATCTCACTCTATGTTGGTAAAAAAATTTAATCTTGAATAGCATTTTTTCAACAGAAATACCAGCCATCAAGGATTGTTGTAAAATTCTTAATCTTAAAATGCAATCTTGGAAAAAATTTTAAAGTATTTTCTTTATAAAAATACAAATTTAAATATAATACCGACTCACGTTTGTGACATAAAAGAGTTTGTGCATATAATATTATTTACGAGAGCTAGTTCTTAACACTCCACGACTGAGGATATCTTTTAAATAATGTTTTATCTTCGCAATTTGCCTCAAATACACTTATTGAAAAAACGAGAATTAATCTTTTATCTTTTCAGTTATGATGTAAAATTACTCAAAAGCACGAATCGAAATACGATCGATACGAAAATACGACGTTATAATCGAGAATAAAATTTAGTTACAAACAGTTAAACGACTTTAAGTTAGAAAATATACTTCTACGCAGAAAAAATAATTCAAACATGTTGAGGATTGCATTCCTAATTAGTATAAGGAAGAGTGTAGAAAGTTACAATTTCGTGCTTTACAAAAGAATAATTAGTTATCCAACTACAGTTCTCGGGCCTTAAAACTATTGCCATAATTATAGTAAACTTATAAAATTTTCAGTATAAAGATCACGTTGAAACACACCTAATACCAGCTCATATGCCCAATATAACGTGCCACCACTATACCAGAAGATTGCAATATTTTCTAAGATGCCGAGATATTCGAGCACATAAATCCAGTCTTTCAAGCAGAAATAATTGCTCGGCCATAACGAGGATTAATGCGCGCCTGTAAAGTTCCGATCGTAAAACCCACGTTTAGAAGAAGTAAGACACTTTAACTTCCTTCTGTAATTATCCCAAAAAATGGTCATAGACATAACACGTTAAAATTGATCGTAACGTGAATCGTCAAAAGGTAACGATAAACATATCAAATAATCATAATGTACTTGGGATACGTCAGTATGTACTTAATACCAGACTATGGTTCATTTTAAACCGTTTAAACAGTCCGCAATATAATCGTATTTTCCAAGCGAATGTCATTTCGCTATCGCTTTGGGGATTAATGCATGCTCGTAGAGCTTTTATCGTGAAATTCGTGCTCGGAAAGGTGAATTAGGCAGAATTTCGGTAGATTAAGTAGAACGTAAAGTGGGTGGAACTACGCTGGCTTGCCGGATAGAGATATATAATGTTCCACTCTGAAAACTCTTGTTCGAATCTTCTCCATTGTTTAAGAACTTTTCTATACGATGATATACTGTTCGTGCATCGTAAGAAAACCGATGAGTTGGCGCAGTGGCAAAGGAGGTCTTTCACTGGGCACGCCTGTCTTCACCTTTGACGCTTACCGAATCCCCTCACTTAGGCTGTTGACGTCACAAGTTGCAAAGGAGTAGAATCCTCGTGCTTACAGGGAATCTAGCAAATCCCACGATTTACTGTTTCCGCGTACCACGATTCTGTTTACGTTTACGTCACTGTTTTGAGATTCATCGCTTATTTCGTGCTATCCCAGTCACTCTGGACATTTCTTATTCACTGCCTTTATCAGGTAGTCGAATAAGTGCGCGTGACAGCTCAGCGAATAATACAGGTGCTTCGAATTAAATTCACCCTTTTGCAAGTGAAATTCATCCTCTTGCAAATCCAGTACTATTACATATATATCATATTTAAAAAATATCAAATAATGTTAATTACGTAGTAAAAAATCAAAAATTTTACGAAGATGAAGAGATATATAAAAACTCTGTGCAGATAATTCCGTAATCCAATAATAATAATAATTTAAGGAGAACCGTTTTTAGATTAGCTTATATATACTATATACAGATAGTATATAAATATGTACATGTAACCTGGTTTATAAACGGTTCTTTTGAATTATTATTATTAAATTAATGAATTACCTGCACACAGTTATATGTAATTATGTAATTGTGTGAATTATAATAACATTTTAGATTTCTTACTACGTAATTAACATTATTTGATGTTTTTTAAATGTAATATAAATGTGTACTTGATTTGCAAAAAGATGAATTTAATTTGAAAAGCATGTATGCTTGCGTCGAAAATGCGCGTGAGGAAAAGCGTGCTCTTTTTGTCCGACCAATCAGCGCCACATTCCTCTCACCGGCTTTCTCAAGATGCATCAATAATACATAAAAAGGGAACGAATTACAGATGCAAACTTTGCAAGACTGTTGAATTCCTTTAAAATAAATTGCATATATTTTTTATGTAAACAGAATCTTTGTCTATTTATCGTACGGAAACTAAATACTTCGAGAATATTAACACGTTAACTGCCACGTCAATCATCAGTGACTGATTCTGAACTTTCCGTTCAGGTAATGTCAATCACCGGCGATTGACACTATAAAATGCGATATAAATCTGAAAAGATGTCAGTGTTTTAATGAATTTTAAGTCATTCCAGGACCGTGTCATTAATATACTTAAATATATCTTACCAAAAAGTTTTAATAGATTTTATCGAAACACTATAAACGAAAAAACAGTTGTCCTTCTTTAAATAAATGTGCATAAGCATTTTGGTCTAAACGCAATTATCTTCTACTAAAATAAGAAACAATGGCTCTAATACGTTTGCACACTTGCATCGAGTAAGTTTCAATCTTAGAAGTGTGCGTGCATAGCATTGCTATACCACAGTACCAGCGCATTTCTAAGCAGCGCGCGTGGCCTGACGGAGATTTCCTTGTAAATGCGCGTGGTAGTCAAGGCGTTAAATGTTATTTTACAGAAACAACTCACTTCAATTAAATAATTAATGTAGTTCGTGAACAATTATTCACATCTTCACAATCTAGTACTGAACAATTTGTAGAACGTGTCCAAGTTACTTACACGAGGACGAAAAAAATCTTATAGAAATTTACTGTCAACACAATAATACTTTAGATGATTTAAAGCGACAGATTGTTTACCAAGAACATACACAGTACAATAGTAACACAAAAATGGGAACTGTTTATTAATTTTAAGGTATTTCCTAATCACTTATTAAATACAATCTCGTATCTAAGTGTGCCACTATTATTAAACATAAACTATAAAAATTAGTTCTATTTCTAAGTTCCTATTCGGAAAATATGTGATATCTAATAATAATAAGTATCAAATGTGATTCCTTGCTAAAGTCTTCAAAATTTTCGAACCTTTATAATTTTTTTTTTACTTGAATACTATGATAAATCAACAAACGTTTCGCTGTTTTACGAAAAGTATCAAATTAAGCTAAAGTACGATGTACCGAAGATCTTTCTCTGCTAAAATGGAAGTATCGAATGTGTCGGATCTTGTTTCATGGAAATGTTCTTTCACCTCCTTTGATATTTCATTAAGCTCCGAGCCGATGATCTATGAAATGTATTTATACTATTCGTAAAAATGTTTTATTACTTCAAACGCGTACTAGTTATTCTGCCTTTTCTTTTTCTTTCGTCTTTGTCTTTTCGTAATTTTGGTCAAATTAGTCTCTACATTATTCTCCTGTTTAATTTTTTGTTCGTATGATTTTCCTATTTGAAAGATGTTCCTTTACGATGAAATTTAAAGAATATCTTCGATAAGCGAGGATAAAAATGACGAGTCACTACTTTGCTTTCAGTCATTTGTTTCTCTTTTTTATTAAAGTGTGGGAAGCTTTAAATGGCACATAAGAAGATTTTAATAGCATCGGACCGGATAGAATTCATTTTTATTTTTAGTACATACGAAATTGATCACAAATACATAAGATTACTTTGATATTGGAGCGGTGAGTGTAAAAAATATTGAATGGTTCTCATCAATATGTAAATACGATTGCTTGTCTGTATATAAATTGATGAACTTATCGAAAGATATTACTATTACTTCCAAAACTAATTTTACAAATAACAATTTAGATATTTAAGGATTAACTTTTGACATTGTAAGTTCAATGATCGTATTAGTACATTATAAATAACAAGACTACCATCGTAACTAGTATTACCAGTTTCAAGTATGTGCATATTAAAAATCGTTGAATTATGGCCGAGTAATAATTTGAAGGAGCGGGGTTAGAAAATATCGAGAATGTTAGAAGTCGAGTGGCCGCAATAACTTAAATTTATATTCTTACTTATAGCATGAAACTGACGGTACGCTGCAAAAAAGGTGGCAGTATAATCTTCCTAAGAGGAAAAGCGTGGGGAAGTTTTCAGTCATTTTTGTTCGTAAGGAACTTTACATCTAGTCCAAGCGCCGAACGTGGTCCTTCATCCTGGAATCCCTTTTCACCTCCATCTTATCGCACTCGTTCATGTTCTGCGTATCCTCAGTCCTTCGCCCGATAAATAATCGAGAAAGGTGCTGCACTATTTTTCCGAAAATTTTCTAAAGTAAGGTAAAGGTAACAGTACCTGACCAATTAAGAGAAATTTTCTGCATAAACAGTAAATAACCAGTTGCTTTGTCATTAAATAGCGTGAGTCGATGCTTGAAGATACTCTTTAAATCTTCTAAATTATGTAACAAGAACAATTTTTTAAAAAATCTTACAAATATTTTAAACATATAATTAAAAATTCAGTGATAGCTTTAGAAATTGATTCATCTTAAGAATGAAAGAAATTATGAATTGTCCTTCTGTTCCTTAGTAGTTGACCATTTATACTATAAGGGAAATTGAGGCAATAATATATAATAATAATAATAATAATAATAATAATAATAATAATAATAATAATAATAATAATAATTTCCACTCATTCTAACAGTTACTTAGGTTTTGCTTAATTTCTATCCGCACATCCATTATTTATCTACACACACAATGTTCAATATTTTCACAAAAATGTATTATAATTTAAATCAATGTAACTCTTTAGATCAATATAGCCGATGACGGGCCGCAATAGGGTCCAAATGTCGTAAACAACTTGTTTTTCATACCCATTCACTCGACCTAGAATTTACAACTGCTTGCAAGACCATTTATCTAATTCACTCTTAAAGCAATAATGTTGTTAATCATTTTATTATCGTTTATTTTTAACCGTACATCTGTATCTAACAGAAAAACTAAGGAAATTGTAATGTAGAGACATATTACCTTAATGAATTTATTCGTCCGTTGTAACTACACATTGTTCACGTCATATGTTAAATGTATAACTTTGCTACCGTCAGTTTTTTTTTCCGAAATTCCAGGCTTTATTGTAAAAAAAACTGGTTATACATTTATGATTCAAAGGACTGCACATCGTTGGCCACGGCAGAAACAAAGTTGTACACTTAATATAATTGTTTTGTAATCTAATCGATAGATATCTAGGCGTGAGAGCTGAATTTTTTTTTCAAATGAGTTTTTTCAAAAATTGGTCAACTACTACTACCCCTACCTCAATGGAGATACAAATACACACACGACAACGTCTGTCCGAAACAAAACGTTGACATAAAAAAATCGGTACGCTATTCCATGAAAGAATACAAGCTGAAACGCTTTTGGACAAAGTAACAAAGAGCGCTAATTTTGCATGAAAATGGTAACCCGTAAGTTTGCTACACGTAACACTTACTTAATTAGATTAAATCAAAATATCTTTACGCCGTTTTGAGAAAGGATCCAAATTGCTCGAAAACAAGAATAAACACTTTTTGCATCGAAATGTATTTTGTTCTATCTTTTACCGCTTTATTTTTTTTTAAAAGTATTTTATATAGGTACTTAACAATACAAAGTAACGATACTCTCGAAAAGAATTATGTAATTATATAAAAATGCACCAATATAGTATTTTTCTGTTTCGTAGAAGTACACTATACATTTTTTCATTTACTTGTGTTTTTAGAACGCATTATATTTTACTCTTGATACATATGTAACTCAACATATGTATGTGGTGCGCGAAAATTTTGAACGCTGCTCAGAGTGCTTGCTCGGGATAGAAATTACATATCATAATAATGCAGTCTTAGAGTCGGACGGCCGCGTCGTCTGTCGTAAGAAAATGTGTGTGTCGCAGACAAATAATGAAAACGGAGATTCGATCAAATCCCTAAGGTGATCGATTCACGGAAGATGTTAAAATTACGGTGGATACTTGATAAAACTCGAAATATGGAAAACAACTATAAAAACGCGCGCGACCTTTCTCGCGTAATGTTTTTGCGCTACTGTGTATGTCACGTCAGAAGCGTGGCGCTGACTGGCATGTCGTTGGAGAGGAGTGGTGAGGTAAAGGGAAGTGGTAACAAACGAAACGTAGAGCTGTACGAGTCCATGACTTGTTTATTTCATCATTTCACTAAAACAGTTAAGAGATTTAATCAAATCACTTACTTTCTTTAGGGAAATTACCCCACAGAGTTGTAATTTTAACATCTTTCGTTTTTATCATCTCCCTGCGACATGTACAAGGGGTATAGGAATTTCGAGTGTCTAGGCTTTCTAACGTATGAAAGTGTGTATGTGTGTCTTTGTGTGGAAAAATGCGTAACTGGAGCACTGCCTAGAGCACTGCGAGGTGTGAGCAGTCTAGCAAACCACTTTGAGAAAAGGTGTTGAGTTTTAAGAGTAGAGTTTTTTAGAGAATTTGGTGGAGAGATAAGAAGTACGAGGTAGCTAAATGTAAAGAAGTACAACTACTTTACTAAACCTCAACTCTCATCTGTCAATAATAATTTTAATAGCCTGTGTATATATTTTAATAGCCTGTGTATATATAGTCAATAAATATTTGGACACTTACAGACTTGCGGGCGTTATTAAAATAATTCACATGTTTATTTTTCTTTTATCGGTTGATCGTCTTTCTTTTCAAATATTATATTATTATTCAGCAACATAAATTATATTTGTTAATTAATTAATATCAATCAAACCTTAATCATTTCTGTACAATTATTGAAGACAGTATTGTATGAAGAGAGTATCTACCTGAATTTCTTACGTGTACGAAACTTATGAACGATTGTGCGTGTATTGTTGCACCACTGAACTGTTGTGTGTGTCATTGATCGTGGAATGTCATTAGCCTCGATTCGCAGTCGTAATCTTTACAAGTGGAACTTCAAATCTCCATCTATCACGTCAATATAGGCCCAGATATTATACTTGAACCATACAACTTACCAAGAATGATTTTCGTTAGGAACTTTTTGAAAGGCATATTTAAGACTGCGGATCGGTGAAGCCTCTCGGTCTTCTAAAGGTAATCTTTGCCGGACTCTCATTATGCCGAAGATGCCGCTTAGCCACTTTAAACTAATCGCAGAAGTTCCGCTGGGTGGGAGTAGCGTTTGTTCTCAAACACGAGTCGAAAACTTTAATCGAACCGGTAAAGAGTAAAGGGAAGGAAATCACTGGAGAGAGTGGACCACCTAAGTCCTTGGATACTTTGCTCGCATCCGACATCAGGAGACCACTTTGCTGTCTGAAAGTTGGCGGAAAAGCCAAATCAAACCTTTGCTTCCTTCTTATATTCTTAACCCTCTGTAACCGACATTTTACTTTTTAATTTCTCTGTCGACGCACTTTTCACGATGAGAAGAAAATGTTTTTATTTTTTCTTCAATTGTGTTTTATTTATTTTATATGAATGACAATTCAAAAAGTAAAATATTGCGGGAAAAAACGCACGCGAGAAGTAACATCCACATATGTGGTCACGGAGCATTATTGGTAATTTAAGCTAAACTGTGTAATTGCACGGCTTTAAATGGGAGAAAAGAAGTTAAATATAAGCAATGTACTATGCGACGATTGACGAGTGGCCATTTGATTTACAATAATCTACAAATCTAGGAAAAAAGAACAGCTGATTTAGGAGGAAGCACGTCAATTTGAACGTTATCTTGAAGTTATTGCGAATTATACAAGGTTAATATTTACATTCTTATCTTTATATTTTTAAGGTATTTTACCGTGGCTTGAGGGGAAAAATCACGTATCGCAGAGTGCCTTGCATTTTTCTTCCCACAATATAAGTACTACAAATTTTCACTTGTATGCATATTCAGTAATTCAATAACAATAATAATTCAAAGAGAACCGTTTGTAAACTATGTTATATGTGTTATATACATATACTACATATGAATAACGTAGTCTATGAACGTTTCACTTTAAATTATTATTATTATTAAATTACTGAATTATTTTCACACAGTTTTCATACATACCTTTATCACCATATATAATTATGTAATTGTATGAATTATAATAACATTATTTCTTTGTTACTATGTAATTAACATTATTTGATCTTTATTAAATATGATATATATGTAAGAGTACTTAATTTGCAAAAGAGTGAATTTAAGTAGAAAAACCTATAACATATTGGCGGACAGTACAGAGTCAATGAAAGACAATATAAAAATATCCAATAAACCTATTGGCGATTACATTAAAGCACAATATTTTTAATAAATTAACGCTTTATAGAATCGAATGCCGATAATGTGGCTTATAGATTTGCGTCGTATTTCGTCGTACCTTATATTGCGTCACCATGAAGATGAATGCTATAGCATTCACGTCCGCGAACGTGTTAACGTTAAATTTAGATTAAAAGCATAGTCCTTGTTCAGCCTTGGTGCCTAATTATTTACGTAAAACCAGATCTCGATAGCATAACTGCTTGAGAGGTCACTGTGTGAAGACGTTATTTACAGTAACGCATATCACGATACGCACTACTCGACATCAGCAAACCAATATAAATAAAAAATAACATATAAACATATGTGCTATGTATGTATTTTTTAGTACCTCAACGCTATATGTTTTAGTACATCTTGACAACAGTATTTTCTTCATTTGCAATACAATTAACGATTTTATAATTTAACGACTATATCAAAATATCATAATTAGATTATGTCAAACCTTTATACATTATGATTGCAAGGAGAAACTCTTTAACTTTGAATTAACTTTGAAGACAAATAGTTTAAGGACCATATTCATATTGCCTTATAAACATATATCCTTATAAATGTTTATATTGTTAATATTAAAGTCTTTTAACATTTCATTCCTATGAATACGACTCCCAGATATTTGATACCAATTTACACACGCCCTTGTATATCTCGCTACGTATTATTTTTGCGAGATCCGTTGAGGGGACAAAATCCGTGAGTTTGAATTCCGTCAAAGGATATCCGCATGACTACAACGCTATTGATCACGAAAAAACTGGATGAGGGTATCCCTGCCAGATTAGGTTGTCCAGCCTCCAGATCTTTTCCCCATTGTCGATGGTAAATAAATCGGAGGTCGGCTCTGGCAGTTTCTCTCTTTCTTCCTCACGATCGAGTATCCTGTCGGGGACGTTTCACGGGCCCCTCAAATTAATCTCTTGGCCTCGCCCGATCGATATCGAAGAATTTGGACAGATCTAAGGCAGAAGCATACATTTCGTGCTCCATCCTCCCCCCTCTCTCTTTCTCTCTCTCCTTTACTCCTTTCACCCGGGGTTTATTGTCGTCGCTCCCTAGGCCAGAAGAAACTCTTATTGACGAGTTGAAGCAACTTCATCGAACTCTGCGTTTATTCAGAATCAGACGGCAGTGTTGATAATACGCATAGAGCACCGGTCGAATTTTGTCAAACCTTTCAATTGTTCGTTATCGAATTCACGGTGGATCGTAATACTAATAGATTACGAAAATTGGAGTGAAGTATGACTGTAGCATCAGTATAATATAGTGAAAAGTTTTGGTGTGGATTTGGAATTTCGTTTAGTTTCCATCTTATGGCGCTTGTACATTTTCTGCGTATTCTGAACATTCATCCATTAAATAAGCGAAAGACGTGTTAAATTTTTCCGAAAACTTCGTAATGCAATGAAGATACAAATACTGGATAACGGCTGTCAGGAGAAAACCAGCCACCGGTGGATCGTGATACGAATAAACGAGGAAAATTGTGAAGGAAAGCTGTTGCCTCAGAACAAACTAGAGAAAAGGTTCGGTTATGACATATTTTACCATCGTGTACATATTTAATGATTATTCAAACGACCGTAAAGTTGTATGCAAGAGAAAAAAATGTTATATAATATAATTTTTTTAATCAAATTGTACATACAT
>JBCFXI010003198.1:0-11352 GCA_038496175.1 Ampulex compressa
TGTTCTTTACTATTCGGATTTACTACAGGTATTTGATTCGATTTCTTGGACAAGACTCGGAGAAAGACTGGCGAGAGACTCACGAGAAACTGTCGGGGCGAGCCTCCGGTTTGCCTATCTGCCCTCGGCTGGCGCGTTTGAAAAGTTGAATAACGCGATGCCTTTTAGCGCGCCAAGATTTTGGCGCGGGCTCACCACGTTCGTCAACTATCCCGGATCTTCTCGTTCCGGGCCGGTGCAAATTTAAAAACCGTGTAAAAGTGAAATCGTGTAAACCGAGTACCGTGTAAATCGGGGGATAGGTGTATAACGAATATGTAGACTCAAACTTTTTCACTAAACTTGTTACTGCCTGTCTACTAGGGCGAGAATTACGACCGAAAATCGGAGTTAGCGCTCTTAAAGTAGCGACCACCGACTCCGAATTTCTGTAATAAATTTTTAAGATTTGCAGACGTTGTTCGTTCGTGTACTTCACCATGATGAAAAGGTTATGTCTACTGAATAAACTGACAGTGACAGTTCGATGTTAAGTGAAAAGGTGCGTTCACAAACTAAATTCAAAATTGTCAAGTCCCTATTGGAAAACTCTTTACATTCTTATCTATTTCTACTTTTATCATATACAAGTCATTATGTCTGTGTGCCTCGCATATAACTTCCGTGGTATTTATATCTCTAATTTTAACCTTTCCGTCTCTTATTAACAACTCTCTGCCTTTTTGCTCTATTTGTGATACCAACATCAGGTTTTTTCTAATATTGGTAACGTAATAGACATCTCGTAGAACTATGCCCTTCTGTTCATTGGCAACGAACGTTTTTAGGAAAATATTGCCTATACATTTTGCTCGGAGTGTCGCTCCATTTTGTTTGTTCGGATCTGCTGCTGCGCTGATCACCTAAGAATCCATCTCTCGGAAGTTTGTGAACCAATCTCGTCGTTTACATACATGGTATGTGCATCTGCTATCTAAAATCCAAGAATCTTCGATTTCGACGTTATTAATAGACATAAGAAAAGGCGTTGTAGTCCTTTTTCTGCTTCGGGTTGTATTTATTCTAGGTTCCGTCCTTCTTTGCAATGTGACCAGTTCTTCTACAATTATAAGAGGTAATTGATTTGTTTCTCTCATTACCTGCTACCTTAGTCCTTTGATCTTCAGTCTTCTTGTTCAGAACAAATGCTTCCTTTGGTGAATCTTCCTTGTCGCCAAGTCTAAATTGCCGTCTATCATAATCTGCTATTACGATTCTTTGAATCTCTTTTGACATGAATTTATCGTGTGGTAAGCTTGCTAACGTCATGTTCAGGTTCTCGTAACTGTCTGGAAGTCCCGCTAATATTGTGTATGCCAAATCTTCGTCTTTTACTTCGGCACCTACATCTCTAAAATTAGCTACCGCGGTCTTTGCTCTCGCGACATATGAGGACATGTGTTCGTCACTTTTCATTCGTAAATGATGAAAAGTCTTTTTCAATTGCATTATTCTTTCCCTAGATTTAGATTCGTGAATTTGCTCGAGTTTCCGCCACGCCTCATGTGAACTTTTACAATCTTCTATGTGAATATCTTAATCTAGTTCGAGACTCAAGCCTATTGCCGCTATTGCCTTGTCGTCGCTCATTTGATAGGCCTTGTGCTCGGCTTCGGTGGTCGTACTACTTATATCGATCTTTCCAAGCGCATAATCAAGTAATCCCTTACCTCTTAAAAGCCATTTGATCTCATTCTTCCATGTTCGATAATTTCTGTCCGACAGCTTTTCAACTAACACCTTGCCTCTGCTCTTTGAGGTACTCATCCTTCTGAGACTTCTGAAATGTTCGATTCTAACCGTGTAACCTCATTTGGTGTCTTACTCTTCGTATCGCGCTTCCTTTTACACCCTTGAACGTCCTGGGCCCATAACCAAATGTGGGAAAGCGAAGAAGAGATGGTGTTTTTACCGGTTAAGAAAAACTAATTTATTAATACACATCTTACTTTACAAAGAAGGGAAGATGCGCAGCAATACAAATCGGTACGTGAGCACGGCAAAAGACGCGGGAAGATCGGGAATAGAGAGCGCGTCTAACGCATATAACAAAAGACTATCGTCCGCTATTAAATCGCGCGGGGTACAAGGCCCTATGGACGAGCAATTATTCTTCATTTATTATTTTGTGTGTAATTTGTTAAAACATTTCAAGCAAAGTGCTGGCTGACCCTTACAATGCCCACAGTACGTCTTAACACTTGTAATTTTGTTAATGGCATAATCTCTGTCCTTTCTCTTGGATAAATTTTTATAGCATTCCTTGCGGCGTTTACGAGACTCTCTTGCAGGTCCCTCATATGATTGAAGAACATGTTTACGTAACGGTGTATGACGGTATATTTGTTCATTGGCCAAAAGGTGATCAACAATAACTTCCCTAAATTGTAGCATATTCATCTTTTTAGTGCACCATCTTTTATGAATATACCAGGTATTCATGAGGGAACTTTCCCGAAAACAAATTTTTTACAAATTATGCAAGTTTGTCTTGTTTCATTGCCTGCCTATCTTATTTTACATTTTTTCCTGGATAGTGAATTATTATTGGACCTGTTTGATATTCCTTCTCGTTAATTTTCCTTTTCTTCTTCACAAAATTCGAAGCACTCAGTAACAAGCTCGTCTGCTAATTGTAACAGAAAAGAATGCCTTGATATTTTCAACCCAGTTATTTCCTGATAGAGTATCCACGAATTGATTCCAGCGAAATCCAAAATATTGAAAAATACCTATACAGGCCATCTATTGCACTTCGATTTGACACTATACTTTTGCGCCATTTCGTCAACTATATCGACGCCAAATTTGGTTTTATTATAGTAAGTGATTGTTTCGGGTGCCTTCTTTCTATTGTTCTTGATTTTTACGGTTTTATGTTTGGTACTCAATATCACTACTTTTTTTCTTGGCTTTGAATTATAAATCGTTAGCGTACAGTCATTTGATTTGTATATCATTGTTGAAAGAAGTTTCAAATTATCTTTCGTTGTTTTTGCAAGTGCGGACAATTCCCTACTGTTCGCACGAATTGTTCCCACTAACGTTGTTCTTTTCGCCAATAATTTTGCAGCCAGAGATGCAGTCGTAAAAAAATTGTCGGTTGCTATATTTCTTCTACAGTTGGTGAAAGGTTCAACTAATTTCATCACAACAAATTCGCTGTGTGGTATTGACGTCGGTCTGGTTTTATCACGTTCTAAGTGAGGCAAACCGTTTTGGGGTGTCGAGTATGAATCCCAAAGTCAGGTTGTCAAGTATGAAATGGAGCAAAAAAATGCACATAATTGAATTCTATTTTTTTCCAATAAAAACTTTTTATTTTTAATCAAAGTGTGCACCCATATTATCGATACACTTTTACTATTTTAGGGGTAACTCATTTATTCCTTCACTGTAGAAGTTTGTATCACGGGAATCGATAAACTCTTGAAGCGCCATTTTGACAGCCTGTGTAGAATTGAATTTTTTTCCAGATAAAAAGTTGTTTAAATTTTGAAAGAAATGATAGTCAGTGGAGGCAAGGTCTGGCGACAGACTCTTTGACACGGTCATTCGTGCGGAATGTGATCGAGCGTTGTCGTGCAGGAGAATTGGAGTCATCCGATTAACTAATTTTGGCTGTTTAATCGCAAGATTTCTCACCATTTTGTCTAGTTGATAACAGTGGACATCCACCATGATCGATTGGCCAGGTTCCATAAAGCTGTGGTGGATGACACCTGAGCCAAACCAACACACAATGACCATCAGCCTCTTTTGGTGGATGTCTCGTTTCGGACAGTGTTTTGGTGGTTCATCTTTGTCCAACCATAGCGATGAACGCTTATGATTATCGTACATGATCCATTTTTTATTGCACGTAACGATTTGATTGACAAATGGTTCAGCTTTGTTGCGAGAAAGAAGAAAAAGACATGCATCGAGTCTTCGGTCCCTCTGTGCATCAATCAATTCATGCGGTATCCACTTGTCCAGCTTTTTCACTTTACCGATTTGTGCCAAATGAGTCAAGATTGTTTGCTTTGATACATTGTACATTAATGATAATTCACGTGCACTTTGGCTGGAATTCGCTTCCACAGTCGCTTTCAGGACGTCATCATCCATCTGAGTCTTGGGTCGACCGCATGGTTCATTAGACAGGTCAAAATCTCCCAAACGAAATTTCTTAAACCAACGGGCTACAGTCGCGTTTGTAGCCACTTGAATGCCGAACACACTATTGATATTGGCAACTACCTGCCGTGTTGTGATTTCACGGTGGAACTTATACTTCATCAACGCACGAATTTCGCTGATTTCCATGGTCTCATTTAATCGTCTATACAAAAAAAAAATTGTAAATTTTTTCAAACTGAAATATGCGTTAAAAAGAGGAAAAGATGTATCTTTCACGCGAAAAACAAATTATGTCAAAATATGGCGTCTAAATGAGGTTATGTGCAATTGAAATAAATAACATAAACTTTACTCCATTGCATACCTGACAATCTAATATATTAAAATTATGTATGCATCGCGATTGTAAATCACAGAGTTTATAAAATTTGACACCGAATCTCGCACGTTTTGTTTGAATAAATGCAAACGACTTCTACATGATATTAGTGATACGTCGATGAAAATGTTTTTATTTGGAACATACATGCGAATGAAAGTTTTTTTTACTATTTTAGTAACTTCTCGAATTTTTGTCAGTGCGTCATTAGGATTATTTGTACTGGAAAAGTGTAAATTTTTGGAGATAGAAATAAATCGGTCACGGCTGATGATATCCTTAATCGTCTGAGTGCTAAAAAATTTTTTTATATATACGCTAAAAGTGCGGAATGAAATGCGTAGTCAGTTTTTTTTGGAGAACAATAGAAATGGTTATTATTTATTTATTTACAATTCGGCATTCCTGTCAAGAAGGGAACTTGGTTTACAATAATTTCCTTAATCATTCGTCCATCCATCCCTCGCTATGACTTTAACTCGCATATACCAGCCATCCACCCCAAGCTATGCTTCCAATGACGTGGCTTGGTTTTCATAAATCCCTTTTCCATTCATCCATCCATACCTCGCGCTTCCTCTCCCGTGTTACCTATCTTTTTGTCTTTTCTTTTTTTCTCCTTGTCCAACTTTCCATTCCATATTCTTTTAATCCTCTCATCCCCATTTCTCCCTAGCGTCTCAAACCATTCTTTTGTGACCTCGCATGTGCCCACAAAGTGCTCCCAATTGTCTCTTCCTACCCTGCAAAATATACACCTCCTCTCCTCTTCTTCTAGCCAATACTTGTTATTTTCTTCCATATTCCCACACCTCACCCTTATCAATACTTTCACCCCCATCCCTTTCTCTATCTTATCGAAATACTTTTTATCCAAGTACTCTGGGGTTCCCTCTACCCTCATGAACTCCTTATATTATACTTCCTATTATTGGGTTGTCCGGAAAGTTCGTGCCGATATTTTAGGACAATTAAGACGCAGCTCATTTAAATATTGATATACATTTATTAAATTATATAGGTACCATTCTGCTCCACAAACTTTCTCCATCTTTCGTGTAGCTTGAGAATTCCGCCCTTCCAGAACCTCTCAGATTTCACGGCAAAAAATTTGTCCAAATGGGTTTTGATCTCAACCAAAGAGTCGAAATTTTTCCCATTAAAGGAATTTTATAACGACCGGAAAAGATGGAAATCCGACGGCGCAAAGTCTGGCGAATACTGTGGATGGTGTAAGACATCCCAACCAAACTCCAACGATTTTTGCCGAGTCCTCAAAGACACATGCGGTCGTGCATTGTCGTGATGAAACACGACGTCCTTTCAATTCGCAATTTTTGGACGTTTTTGTTCAATTGCCGTCTTCAATTTATCTAGTTGAGAACAATACTTTTCCGAATCTATCGTTTCATTATTTGGTAAAAGCTCATAATATAAGACTCCTTTCCAATCCCACCAGATACAGAGCATTACCTTCTTCGAATGAAGACCGGCTTTTGGGGTGACTAAAGGTGGTTCATCACGCTTTCCCCAGGATCTTTCACGCTGAACATTTTTATAAATTACGCATTTCTCATCCCCCATCACTAATTACTTTAGAAATGGCGTTTCCTCGTTGCGCTTGTAAAGCAAGTCGCAAATGGAGATGCGATCCAACAGATTTTTCTCGTGTATCGGATCGTGTGGAATCCATACATCAAGGCGGTTTACATAACCGAGCTTCACGGTATGATCGTGTATGGTTGATTTTGATTTATTTAGCATTCCTGCTAATTGACGTAATGTCGAGCGTGGGTTGTTCTCGATTTCTGTTCTAATCATATCCTCGTCTGTGGTGGACGGCCTACCTGGGCGTTCTTGATCTTCCAGGTCGAAATTTCCAGCTTTAAACCGAGCAAACCACTTCCGCACATTTCTTACGGCTACAGCATCCTCACCATAAACAGCGCATATCTTATTTGCCGCTTGTGTGGCATTTTTGCTCTTTCGGAAAAAGAAAAGCATTGAATGCCTATAATGCAGTTTATTTGCCACCATATCCTAAGGCGTACAAAACTGATAAAAATTAACGAATCGTAACTAAACTATTTTCCAAACATGGCTAAAGCTATCTCTTTTAGAATATGTACACATGTCATTTGTTTTCAATAATTGTGATATATTCCAGAGTCAGGTCTCTGGCGCTACCTACCGAAAATCGCCACGAACTTTCCGGACAACCCAAAATTATATTATACAAGCGTTTAGCACCATTCCAGCAAAAATGTTAAAAACAACTTTCTTCCAGTATTTGAGAGTTCGTCTTTCATCGAGATATGTGTATAACATTTTGTCGGATTTATCAACTCCGTTCATAAACTTGTTATAATTGTGAGTAATTATCAGTTTTTCCTTTGCATACTGAATATTTCCTTTCTTCTTTGTAACGGTTATATTTCCCGTTGTGCAATTGGTACTGATCAATATGATGGGATTTTTCTTAGATTTTTTGTCTCTGTAAGAGCACATAAGTATTTTATTATTAGGTGAGTGCAAAAATTCGTGCAGAGTTTGTGAGTAAAAGTCACACAGTGATCAGGCAAACAAAAAACTTTATTCGATCAATGATACATTCTCCATCGTTTCCTATAATCTTTTCCCAACGTTCTGGCAGCATACGGATGCCTCAATCATAAAAACTGCGCGGTTTAGATTCGAAGAACGAAGAGACGCCGTTTTTGAAGGCCTCCAAAGAGTCAAAGTTTTTACCATTTAAATAATTTTGCAATGACCGGATCAAGTGATAGTCAGATGGTGCGATATCAGGGGAATACGGTTGGATGCGTTAGGACATCCCATTTCAGGCTCTACACTTTGCGCAGCGTCTTTTTCGAAACATATGGTCTGGCCTTGTCGCGATGAAAGACGACTCCCTTGCGATTTGACAAAATCGGACGTTTCTCTTTGATTTCTCGATTCAGATTGGTTAATTGGCGACAGCACTTGTCCGAATCAATCGTTTCGCCAGCGGGGAGAAGCTCGAAATAGATTATGCCCTTACAATCCGACCAAACAGAGAGCACCACCTTCATCGGGTGCAAACTGGCCTTTGGCATTGCGTCACCATGCTCACCTGACGGTTTCCATGTCCGTTTGCGCTGAACATTATTGTAAAGGACCCATTTTTCATCGCCCATCACTAATCGATCCAAAAACGACTCGTTATTGAGCCGCCCGAATAAAGAAACGGCTGCAGAAATTCGCTTGATTTTGTACTCCTCGGTCAGCAAATGGGGCACCCATATATCGAGCTTCAAATCGAATCCCAACTTTTTTAAACACTGAAATGCAGTTGATCGGTCAACGTTTAGTGCTGTAGCGACTTCTTCTATTGAAATTCGCATATTATTCAGCACTAAAGTACGCAATACATCGTCATCAATGTCAGAAGGTCGACCAGAGCGTGTCTCGTCTTCAAGGTTAAATTCTCCGCGCCGAAATTTAGCAAATCATTTTTCCACAGTTCGTTTAGCTGCTGCTTGATCCTGATAAACATCCTGAATGTTTTTTACGGCTACGGCAACGTTTATTCCTTTCCGAAACTCGTAAAGCATAACATGCCGTAAATGTAGCTTATCGATACTCAGTTTTAAAGTGATATTCCTCGAAGCAGTTTGTATGAAAACAAATGATTTTTTTGTAATGAAAGCCGAAGACGTCACCTTTCCAACGATATATAATGTGTAGATGAAAGTATTAATGACAACACTTTACGACGCTTATAACTCCATCTATTGAAACTCCGCACGAACTATTGCACTTACCCAATACTTTTGAAATATATTGGATGAACAATTTGTGCAAACTTTGCTTCATTTGGAATTTGTTTTCTATTTCTCCGAATGGTGCCTGTTAGGTATGTCTTTATCTGCAACAGTGCTTCTGCAAGGTGAATGCTTGTGAAAAAATTATATATGAACATATGGTGTCCTTTATTCATATAATCTTCCAGTGTTAACAATTTGTCAACCACCACATAACCGAGACCATTCTTTTTTATTTCATCTTTATCGTCGTCTGATTTTGCACCTTGATAGCACTAAAATCCTAAACAATAATTCGAAATAGAATCACAAATCATCCAGGATTTCATTCCTCATTGATGATGTTTTTTGTTGGGCAGATACTGCTTTATCATAGAGTGACAATGAGTACCAACTAAAGATTTGTCTATACACAATTGACAGTGTGGCGTGTATCGTTCCCCAAAAATTTTATTCGCGTAGTTCACTAAAAAGTTAAATTTTCTGCACGGATCGTAATTTGAATGTCCTGAAGATGTTAAACTGTTATTGTCCACTAAGTGGAAAAACTTCAAAGTCAATTGAAACCTATCCCTAGCAAACATTTTGCCAAACCACGGGATGCTTCTGGAACCTTTACTCCAATAGGAGTTTATTCATGGTCGTTTTGTAATGCCCATTTCTAACAGAACCGCAACATATCCTTCATTTCTGCAGTGGTTACTGGTACCCAAGATTTCACGCGCGTACGTCATTTCAATATTCTTCCGGAATTCAAAAACTGCTCGACATGGCGATTCGTTTCTATCCATTGTAATGAAGAGCAAAATTGAAAATAATTTAATGAAATATTCAATGGGTTTCGCATCAGGAGCAGGAGCACGCTTTGGACCATGTACTTCAGAAAAAGTATTCGATGCGTTCGAAAATATTATGCCCACGGGTAAAAAATCATGAATAACATCGTCATCGGTGGTACTTGCAGTAACTTCATCATCATCACTGCTATCACTAATAACTCGCAATCTTTTACGAGGGATGATGATATCACTTCCACTATCACTTTGAAAGTCATTACTATGCTAAGCCTGTCTGGTGGATCATACCTCGGCGATCTTTGACTGCATTCAGTAGCCGACCTTGATTCTTGCTCCTGTTCATTTCCATTAATTCATGCTATTGCCAAATCCATTAAAAATTTTTTAAATCTAATTGAATTTTCGGAATTTTTTGTGTAAATCTGGTAGGCGTTGGATAATGCACAGTTCATAAGATATAACACCGTTTTTTTGGTCCATTTTTTTGTTTTGCGTAGTATAGAATAGTATGAATGGTACTGATCAGCGCGATCAACACCTTTCATAAATTTATTATAATCACGTACACAGATTGGTTTCAGGCTCTTCTTATTTGTTCTTTTATTCACACATTCGACCATGTTTGAAGAATGTATTGTCAAAATCATGGTTATCACTTTTTTAGTTGTATTCCATTTTTGTATCAAAATCTTCCCTTTTCTACGGAATTCCATAGATTTATCTTTCAATGTAACAGATTTTAAACAAACTGGCAATCCTCTGTTTGCTCTAATAGTGCCACAGACGTTTGTCTTGTATTTCAATAATTCCTCTGCAACTTTTATACTATTGTAATAGTTATCCATGTATACATCATGCCATCAATTTAAATATGGTGATAGCACGGAAAATAATGTCGCTATTAGCGATTTTCCTTGCGCACAATATATTTCTAAATTACATATATATCCAGATGTCGCCTCACATACCATACGGACTAAAATTCCATATTTAATAATTTTTGCAGGGTTGTATGTCCGAAAAGATAGCTTTCCTCTCCATGAAATGATGATTTCATCCAGCGATAATTCCTTTTTGGGTTTATAAATTTGTTGAAATTTTTCTACCAGGTTTATGTAGACTGGTCTTATTTTATCAAGCCTATTGTGGCAATGTTCAATATTGCTAAAGTGCCAATACTTCCATAACTGACGAAATCTGTTTCGTGCCATTGTGTTTACGAAAATAGGTGTATATAATCCATGGTGGGTAGACCGATAATCGTCTCTTTCTGGCTTTTTTACTATTCCCATAATGATAACAAGGCCCAAAAATTTTTTCATTTCTGCAACGTTTGTGTCAATCCAAGCTTTATTTTTTGTTGAAGCATTTCTGTTGTTATTATTATTCGACTAATAATAATATAAATTTGTTTCTGTGACAAATAAGTTAACCCCCTATGGGCCGAATTTTTGTTTTAAATCCAAAAAAAAGTGGTGGAACAAAAAATCAGCAATTATAAACCTATATATGCGAATAAGAAAAAAAAAATTTCCGTTCAAACAATTTTATTGCAGTAACTTCACTATGTGACTTTCAAGTCACAGCAGTCTATAATTTTTGCAATTTTGTGTATGAAAACTTAAGCGTGGAATTCCACAAAACAGTTCGCATTTGGCGTTAAACATAAATGAACATTGCATTTGGAACATTTAATTTTCGGAACTCCTTTACATCCGGGCTTTTTGCAACGTCCTCTGTTATTCGAAAAAATTGGACAATGTGCTACTTCATCTTTTCGCACGTCTTCTACAGGTAGTGTTGAATTTGATCTTTTTCTTTTATTTCGCAATTGTTTACATACCTCATTTGAAGTAGGACGCCCTCTTTTCTTCTGGGTTCCTTTGTGTTCCTGACATAAACAAGATGCAATGTCAGTTTTGAATGTCAATAAACTATACTGACGGCTGGGGCTTACAGAATGCGATATGCAATCTTGCTTATATTGGGTTGGCAACTAAGTCATTGCCGATTTCAAATAAGAAGGCAAATTCAGAATTTTTGTTTAAAAATATAACTTTATTCAATTAGGTATTGCCCGTTCTTGTCGATGACTTTTTTCCATCGTTCTGGCAGCGTAAAAATTCCCCGTTCGTAAAATGTCTGGTCTTTGCTATTAAAAAACTGAATTAGGTGTGATCTGACATCATCCGCGTTGTTAAAAATTTTACCA
>JBCFXI010003199.1:0-11338 GCA_038496175.1 Ampulex compressa
CGAGATTCCTTCGAACGCGGTAGGCGCGATTCGCTTGCAAGCGTTCGACGCTATTCCCTGGAACGCGTTCGGCGCGATTCACTGCGACGTATTCAGCGAGATTCCTTCGAACGCGGTCGACACGATTCGCTTGCAAGCGTTCGACGCTATTCCCCCCCGCAGGGGTAGCTGTAGTGTGCAGCTATTTGGGTTTAGCGAACCCACGGACCCGAGCTCAGTACTCCACACAACACCACAAAACACCACACACATCTACACATCACTCACTACACCCACACCTACACAAATACATGGTTCCCACACTACACATGTAGCATATAACATACACAACCTCAGGGGGCCTTCCGCATCATGCGGGAGGTACGGGTTTGACATTCCCGAGGCTCCGAGTCCAAGGAGTAAACCTTATGCTTAAATCCCCCATCTCAAGGTGTCATGCGACCCGTGCCGATGAGATTCGAGGCTACTGGGTTGAGTAGTCTTTAACGGAGCTATCCAGATACCGGGCGCCCTCTGGATATATTAAATGCCTTTCTGGAGCATGCGGGGCTCTGCTTCAGTGGACTTATTGTTTCCCTAGCTACTCGTGGGATCCTCATGCAAAATACAAATCCGTATAATCCTCCAGAGGTGTCCACCTCTCTAAAAATGGACAGATCTTCTACTCAACGCTCTGCAAACCAATGGCGTACTTCGATACCTCCGTCGAAGAAAAGAAAGCCTGCCTTTGAACACGTGGCTGTAGAACACACTCAATCAAAAAGCTTTCCTCGATTTCTTATTATTAAACATTGTAGTGGTGACTTTAATAAAGTTAGCCCTTTTCTGATTTCTCGAGTAATAAAAAATGAAATTGGCAACGTTAAAAATATACGGAAAATTAGAGAAGGTTTGCTTATCGAAGTAGAAAACGAGAATCAAGCAAATACTTTGTTGCAAGCAAATAAATTGGGAGAATGGCCAGTACAAGTCACGCCTCACAACACACTGAATTTTTCTAAAGGTGTAATCACATGCCGTGATTTATTAAATTGTACAATAGAAGAGATCCAAAATGGTTTAATGGATCAGGGGGTATTAGACGTAAAACGAATCACAATTAAAAGGGATGGTGTAATCCAGAATACCTCGTCTTTGATTCTCACCTTCAATAAACCTCAACCACCAACCAAAATTACCGCTGCAATGTACTCTCTGCCTGTTAAACAGTATATTCCTGCCCCACTTAGATGCTTTCGATGCCAGCGATTTGGACATTTAGCAGCACACTGCGATAAGGACGCTGTTTGCATCTGTGGAAAAGCGCGACACGATGGAGTTAACTGTACCGAACCTTTTTTCTGTGTAAACTGTCTTGGTAACCACTCTTCACGGTCTCGTAATTGTCCAAAATTCTTGGAGGAACACGCAATTCAAAAAATAAAAGTAGAACAGAAAATCAGCTACATGGAGGCTAAGAAGCTTGTCAAACCAAATCGAACCCCATTTCAGTTCAGCTTTGCAGAAAGTGTAAAACAAAATGCGACAGATGGAAGCATCTCCCAACTGGTAAATACTCTATGTCCTATAATAACTAAACTAGTTGATACACACCTTACCAAGCTGCTCGCTGCCTATAAACCAACACCATCCTCTGCTAAAATATTAGACAAACAAACTCCTGCTTCAGTAACAGGTCTTACTGCTTCTACAGACAATCCATATGTTAAAAAAAGCGGGGACGCACAACTCTGCATAAATACGGCAAATAAAGAAACCTGTGCCCAGAGGGTAACTAGGGATTGCCGTCAAGATATGGAGATGGACGTGGATCTTATCAACACTGATATTTCTGCAATAATAAACAACGCTAAACTACAAATTCCACAGCCAGTAATGGAACAACCGAATATCATTGAGAAATCTAAGAACAGTACAGACAAACACACAGCTGACGTTTCTACAGAGTACCAGTCAAGTGCATTATCGCTGTCCGCAATTCTAAAATCAAATGATAAAGAAGAAAAGGATGAAAATACAAAAAAGAAAAGTACATATGACTCGGAAGAAGAACTATTTACTCATAAGCCAAGAAAGAAAAACAAAGAACCAACTAAACTGAGGAAAAGCTAGTATTGATAAAACTAACTCGACCAACAAGATTATGTCTAACATGGCAAACATATTGCAATGGAACTGCAATGGGCTGAGATCGCATTACAATGAGTTGCGCCTTTTAATAACACAAACAGATCCAATCTGTGTTGCAATACAAGAAACTCACCTAAAAGCTTCCGATAACTACACAATAAAAGGTTACAAATTTCATAGAAAAGACTACAGTTTTAATGAACGTGCAAGTGGAGGAGTTGCACTTTTGATAAAGGAAGGACTCCCTATAAAAGAATTAATGATCGAGTCGCCACTACAAGCACTCGCTGTACGCTTACAGTTTCCATTTCCAATAACGATATGTAGCTTGTATTTGCCAGATGGAAAATGGAGTGTAGAAGATCTTAATTGTATTTTGCAACAGCTCGCGCCACCGTATTTGATATTGGGCGATTTTAATGCCCATAATGTTTTATGGGGCTCTCGCACAACCAATAAAAGAGGCCGTCTATTAGAAGAGTTTATCGAATCTCATTCCCTATCTATCCTTAATACGGGAGAAAATACATTCTTTTCTGCACGTTTTGGTACCTTCTCAGCTATTGATTTAACGCTATGTTCGACTTCCGTAATGCCACGTTTTTCATGGAAGGTACTTGAGGACTTACATTTCAGTGATCATTTTCCAATCACAATTACAATTGGATCATCATCCGCCCCCGTCTATCGACGATGGAAGTGGCAAGTAGATAAAGCCGATTGGAACCTTTACAGGGACAGCTTGGAAACTAATACAGCCCTTCCTACAAATATTGAAGAAGCGGTTGACAAAATCACCACTATCATACTAACTGCAGCGGACAAATCTATTCCCAAGAGCCACGGCTCCAATCGTAAAAAAAATGTACCGTGGTGGAATAACACGGTTGCTAATGCGATTAAACAAAAAAAACGTAGCTTGCGAAAATACAAACGTTCACCCAGTTTATCAAACTTAGTGAATTTCAAAAAATGCAGGTCTACTGCAAGAAAATTAATTTTGGAAGCGAAACGGGAGGCCTGGAAAGCATATGTATCAACCATGACAGCAGACACAACAAGTAAGGAAGTATGGCGCAAAATCAAGAACATCGCAGGACGCAATCCCCAATCAGATATCAAAGTACTCTGCACACAAGAAAACGTAATCCAGGATCACAATGAAATTGCAAAATGTTTTGGAACATTTTTTGAAAGCATATGTAATTCCAGTAATTTTCCCCCAGAATTTCTTACCCTGAAAAAATGTTTAGAAGAACACTTAGTATTCGAAACAAATATATCAATAGACTATAACGTACCTTTTAAGTTGTCAGAACTTCTATTTGCCCTGAGTACACTACGAAAAACATCAGCTCCAGGCCCCGACCTTATACACCCCGAGATGTTAAATCACTTACCACAGGAAGTATTAAAATTAATTCTAACATTGTACAATAAAATATGGGCACAAGGATCTTATCCAAGGCAGTGGCGAGAAGCAACGATATTGCCTATCCTGAAACAAGGAAAAGACCCCACATTGGTGGCCAGCTATCGTCCAATATCGTTAACTAGTTGCCTAAGTAAGATTCTTGAAAAAATGGTTAATTATCGACTAGTATGGAATCTTGAAACCAATAATCAACTAAACAATTATCAATTTGGCTTCCGTAAGAACAGATCGACCATTGACTGTATCGCTTATATCGAAAACGCCATTCAGGACAGTTTCATGGACAGACAACACATATCAGCAATTTTTTTTGACCTTGAACGCGCATACGATATGACATGGAGATATGGAATTCTAAAAGCATTGTACAATTGGGGTTATCGCGGAAATTTACCTATTTTTCTGAACAATTTCCTTATGCATCGGTACTTTAAAGTAAGAATTAGTGACAAATACTCGCCGACATATGAGCAACAGAATGGTGTCCCTCAAGGTTCAGTACTAAGTGTGACCCTTTTTATTATAGCCATGAACGAGTTAATGTCGACCATAGGTCAAACAACACTCAGCTGCGCCTATGCTGACGACTTAGTAATTCTTTGCAAAGACAATGACTTGAACAACATACGCAGACGTCTTCAAAAGGCAGGAAACCAAATCATTAATGCTGCTAACTTGAGGGGCTACCGCATAAATCTTGAAAAAACGAAGTGTGTCCATTTCTGTAGGAAAAGATCTTGCACGTGCAATACCGAGCTGTTCCTATGTGGAAGAGAAATACAAGATTGCACAGCAGTTCGCTTTCTTGGTATAATCCTGGACCAGAGACTGCGGTGGCATGAACATATACGAGACATAAAGGCCCGATGCATTTCACCGATAAACATCCTTAAGTACCTATCGCATACAAAGTGGGGCGCAAATAGAAAAATACTGTTACTCATATACAGAAATCTAATAAGATCCCGTATTGATTATGGCTGCGCTATATATTCCACCGCACACCCAACAACTTTAAAACCCTTAAACACTATATCTAATCGTTGCATTAGGTATGCGACAGGCGCACTGAGAACAACCCCTACAACTAGTTTGCTCTGCGATGCATCGATAGTACCCCTACATTTAAGAAGAGAAAGATTAACGCTGAAATTTGCACTGAACACATGGTCAAAACCCCAACATCCCAACTTCCATATACTCTATAACAAAAATGCAAAAACTCAAAGAGGGGCTCCTGCACGTCGCTTATCCTCAAAAGTACAGGTACTATTAGAAACGTATGGTATTGATCTTTCTAATATAATACAATTTGAAAATAATAACATGTCTCCACCATGGTTGATAAACGTGCCTCACTGCAGATATGACCTGGCACAATTTAAAAAAAATTCTACGGACACAAAAGCTTATCTCGCGCTATTTCAGGACATACTGCGGGATTATTACAACCCAACGATTTTCTACACTGACGGCTCCAAAACAAATATAGGAGTAGCGTGTTCAGTGATACAAAATGAGGAATCCCATTCTTGGAACTTACATCCATTTGCTTCCATCTATACGGCGGAATTATACGCCATATACAAATCCCTCACATACGCTATCATGAATACTAATAATACCATCCTCATTTGCACTGACTCTCTTTCAGCCATGGAGGAATTGCGTAACATCTTCACAAACAATGCGCTTATACGAGATATCCAGAACCAGCTCAATATTCTATTAAGCAGGGGTAAAAATATTATCATAATATGGGTCCCCTCACACATCGGTATAGAGGGAAATGAGATGGCAGATAAAGCAGCACGTAAGGCTGCGGATAATACACATACAGGATCCTTACTTAGAATTGAAGATCTAATACATAAATTAAACGACATGGAGGAAAAAAAATGGCAAAGTGAATGGGACGTCACTGAAACACAGTTAAAAGAAATTAAACCGAAAACAAGAAAGTGGCTTGCAGAGCCGGCAATATCCCGACAAGAATGTGTAGCTCTAACACGACTCCGCACAGGCCATACAATACTAACAAAAGAATACATTTTTCAACAGAGAGACCCTCCCATATGCGCTAAATGTAAAGCAAAATTAACAGTAAAACATATTATTGAAAACTGTCCTAACTACGCAAACATACTCAACGAATGTGGCATACCAAGGAAAGTGAGTTTAGCACTAAGGGATAGAACAGAAGCTATACGAAATATTCTTAAATTTTGCAAGGCAACGGGGTTACTCAATAAAATATAATATAGGAAACAGAGAAGAAGATAGAGCATCATAAGATCACATAAAATGCAATTGCATATACGACCTTATATATTTTTAAATGAAAATGTGTTTGTCCTTAATTTTAATCCCAACAAGCTCTACGCGCGATGCTATACTGAAATTAGAATGAGCCCCATATAGAATACAAGCGACTGTAACCTTGATAATTAAAAGTACATAATATTAAATAGCTCAATTTATTTTATCAGGGCGTGCGGCTAATGACCATAGCAGTCGATGCCGCAATAATACTAAAGAAGAAGAAGAAGAAGAAGAAGACGCTATTCCCTGGAACGCGTTCGGCGCGATTCACTGCGACGTATTCAGCGAGATTCCTTCGAACGCGGTAGACGCGATTCGCTTGCAAGCGTTCGACGCTATTCCCTGGAACGCGTTCGGCGCGATTCACTGCGACGTATTCAGCGAGTTTCCTTGGGGGGCAGAGGTCGGAGAAGGACTTCCTGGCATGCGTTCTTGCCAGGTCGAAACCCCGATGAAACTGATATTCCCCAATAACTGGGTTGTGTTTTGCACAGACTCTGTGCGGGGAATTTCGGCGCAGTTGGTGGGCCTAATCTGACCAAATCCACTCACCTCACCTCCACGTGGGGCCCCCTGGAGCTCTGTTTTGCGTAATGCAAAGCAGAGTGCGAAAGAGTG
The DNA here is from genome assembly GCA_038496175.1 of Ampulex compressa. Taxonomy (NCBI): domain Eukaryota; kingdom Metazoa; phylum Arthropoda; class Insecta; order Hymenoptera; family Ampulicidae; genus Ampulex; species Ampulex compressa. Next base: position 6,506 of record JBCFXI010003199.1, read on the forward strand.
AGTGGTACGAGGACGGTAATATTGGAGACGACACGGGCACGTTGGAGTTTAACATATTGTATCATGGACAGTTCACTGATAAATAATAACGTTTACGGTGCAGAGGGCGTCGGATCCCTCAGTACCGGTCCGGTTAGTGGTGGTAGAGCGGGCCCTGCCGGATCGTCATCATACGACCGTGAGACGTTTGTGATGGAGGACCAGGCCACAACGTCTAAAAATACTACTGGCACATATATGCAGTATGATTATTTATCAAAAAACAGATACGCCGGATATAAGAGAAGGACCGATGTTAATCATAGTACGTCACCAAAGTTCAACGTACCAACAAGTAAGAAACGAAAAGGAAATAAAGAATTACTGATTGAAGTAGATGAGTATCGTAAGTCGAATTTTGCACGATATCTAGTAATAAGAAAACACGAAGGAGATTTTACTAAAACAAACCCATTTACTATAAACTCCACAATAAAAAATTTAATAGGGGAAGTGGCAAATATAAAAAAGATCAGGGAGGGTATACTAGTTGAGGTATTAAACGAAAAACAATCCCTTTGCCTTTTAGGGACTAAGAAATTTGCCGAGTTTGATGTTGATGTAAGCATGCATCACACATTAAATTACTGCAAAGGAGTGATTTCATGCACAGATTTATTGAACTGTTCAATAGAAGAGATCGAAAACGAATTGAAAGACCAAGGAATTGTTAAAGCTAAAAGAATGACGACTAGAAGAAATGGAATTGTGCAAGACACTGCATCCATCTTACTTACATTCGAAAGACCTAATCTGCCTGACAAAGTAAGGGCTGCAATGTATAGCCTTCCCGTTAGAGCATACATTCCACCCCCTTTGAGATGTTTTCGATGTCAGAAGTTTGGACATACATCCCTACGCTGCAAAGCAGAACCTACTTGTGCATGCGGAAATATACCACATGAAGGAAGACCGTGCATCGATCCAATAATCTGTATACATTGTCAAGGCCGTCACTCCGCTGCATCACGAAACTGTCCTAGATATAAAGAAGAAGCTGACATACAAAAGATAAAAGTTGAAAAAAAACTAAACTATTTTGAAGCAAAACGTGAATACCAAAAAATAAAAGGATACAGTTTTACAACTACCTTCGCTGATGTAGTTGCCCGACCACCTCGTACTCATACTGTAACTGAAACTAATGATATAGTAAATTCATTAATACCAAAACTAGTCAACGCGATGGAGCAATATTATAATCGGATACTTACGCCATCTTCCTTAAAACACAAAGAGGTGGATAATGTACAGAGTAAAGTTCACAGAATAGAAGACAACGTACCAGAAACGAGTAAAAAGCTGGAAATAGAAAGAAAACAACAAAACATACACCTAACAAAAACGACGAAAGCAAACACAACAACATTAAGACAAACAGAGGAACATTACCCAAAAATACAATCGTCACTGGAAACTCAGGCTACGATGATGAATCAATCTATAAAACAGACGAAGACGGACAGAATTGATACAGAAAAACGTAAAGAAAACACAAAAGTGCAGAACAATGACTCGAATGAAAACAAATGTAATTCCGTATCATTACAGAAAATATTAGGAGAACTAGAAGTATCATCTAAGATGATAGTTGATAGCGCGGAGGATACTTCGGAATCTGACGAAAATTTCTTCTCACGTCAGGTGAAAAGCGATGATAATAATAGTAGAAAGTACAAAAGCAAAAAAAAAGGTAAATAAGACCCTACATATAAACCCAGTAACAAGAAGTTAAAGTAGAAAATATATAAGATCAATCAATACCAAAAAAAAAAAAAAGAAATCAAATAGATAAATTAAGCAATCAATCAATCGATAAACATGTCTATTAAAAAGAATTTTAAACTTAACACAATATTTAATTTAATACAGTGGAACTGTAACGGAGTGAAAAGAAAGCTTCCTGAACTTAAATTACTAGTAAATAAATATGAACCGTCTTGCATCTGTATCCAGGAATCACATTTAAAACGTGATGAAGTCTTTACATTAAAAGGGTACCACACACAACGTCTAGATTGTAATACATCGACAATAGCCAAAGGCGGAGTAGCTATATTTACAAAAATAAATCTACCAACGGCCAGAGTCAATCTAACAACAACGCTGCAGGCAACCGCGGTTACACTATTTCAACCAAAAAAAATTACCATATGTAATGTTTATTTGCCTGATGGCAGATGGACCATTGATGAACTAAATAATCTTGCAACCCAACTACCCTCTCCATTTATAATGGTCGGAGACTTTAATTCACATAGCCCGTTATGGGGCTCTAAACACAAAGACAAAAGAGGCCGCATGATTGAGTCCTTTCTAGATAATACAAATACGTTTCTCCTGAATACCGGAAGCCCAACACATTACATCTCATCATCTGGATCATTCTCGGCTATAGACTTATCGCTCTGCTCCTCTAACATAGGACTACAGCTCACGTGGGAAGTAGCAGACGATCTCTATTTTAGTGATCATTTTCCAATACATATTACCGATACGTCTTCGGATAAACATCCCGAAAGACAAACAAGATGGTGCCTAAAAAATGCAAAGTGGGCAAAATACTCAGAAAATTTCGAAAAACTACCCACATTTGAAAACGTAGATGAAGCAGTAGATCAATTAACATCAGCAATTATTAAAGCCGCAAACTCCGCGATTCCCACATCATCTAGAACACCTAAAAAAGCCCCAGTGCCATGGTGGAACAATGACATAAAAATTGCTATACAAAAGAAAAAGCGGGCGCTAAGAAAAGTGAAAAAAGCCCCAACAGAGGAAAACATGATCAACTTCAAAAAGTTACGTGCAGAATCTCGTAGATTAATCTTAGCCTCCAAAAAAACATCTTGGGAAGAGTATATATCTACTATGACCTCAGAAACTCCGATCACAGAAGTGTGGAAGAGAATAAAAAAATTCAACGGAAATCCCAATCCGCGAGTAGAAATAGCGCTAAAAATCAATAATGCAGTAATTCAAGAAAACTATGAAATAGCAGAAAATTTAGCAGATCACTTTGCCCAAATCAGTAGTCGTAACAATCGAAATCTTAACTTACCTGAAAATAGATCTATTATGGAAAACACCCTTGATTTCAACACGCAAGTATTAAAGGACTACAACATGCCTATCACTATGCACGAAATACGACATGTTCTATCAAAATTAAAACCATCAATATCCTCTGGACCCGATAATATACCATATATGTTCATTCAACACCTACCTGAACATATGCTACACTCACTACACTCCTTATATAATCTAATCTGGCGTACAAGTTACTATCCAACTAAATGGAGAGAAGCAACTACTATACCCATTCTGAAACCAAAGAAGGATCCCTTAAATATGGATAACTATCGACCAATCACGCTGACTTCCTGCCTAAGTAAAGTACTGGAAAAAATAATAAACAACAGATTGGTATGGTTTCTTGAGAAAAACAAACTACTAGCTAATTATCAGTATGGATTCCGCAAGAAACGTTCCACCACAGACGCCATTGTTCACTTAGAACATCACATCCAAACAGCATTTGCAAAGAAACACCATATGGCAGCTATATTTTTTGATATTGAAAAAGCATTTGATACAGCATGGCGATACGGAATCCTCCACAAAATCTACAATTGGGGTATGCGCGGAAATCTTCCACTATTCCTTTCTAACTTCCTTAATGAACGGTACTTTAGAGTTAAAATAGACAACACTTACTCCTCGCTAAAAACACAAGAAAATGGAGTTCCGCAAGGATCAATTTTAAGCGTCACACTTTTCGCAATAGCCATAAATGATATAGCAGCCGAAATCCCATCACAAATAGGTAGAATACTTTACGTAGATGACCTTGTTATCTTCTATGCCGATGAATATATTTCCACAATAAGTTCTTACCTTCAAAATGCAATAAATAAACTGCTTAACTGGGCGGAAAACAAAGGTTTTCGTTTTTCATCTAATAAAACTAAATGCGTGCACTTCTGTCGACGTCGCATTCCACACAGTGAACCCAAGCTCTATATGAAAGGGTACAGAATAGAAGTAAAAGACTCAGTACGATTTCTAGGCCTTGAAATGGACAAGCGACTGGGATGGAATCAACATATAAATAATGTCTCGATAAAATGCAAAAGCATAGTAAATATTATAAAGTGCATATCCAATACAAGATGGGGTGCTGATAGAAATATCATCCTTAGTATCTTCTGTGCTTTGGTACAATCAAGAATTGACTATGGTAACATAATTTATTCATCGGCAGCAAAAAACAGCTTAAAAACATTGGATAAAATCAGCAACGCATGCATAAGGAAAGCTATAGGAGCCTTTCCCACTAGTCCAATAAGTAGCCTATACTGCGAAGCAGGACTTTATCCACCCGAGTTAAGACGCAAGCGTGCGCTATTGCGGTACGCATCCGAAATCCAAGCAAAACCTGAACACCCTAACTATGAATTAATCAATCAACATAGAAACAACAACAAATATAACTGCAAAACAAAACCATGTACAGTACGAATGTCAGAACTTGTTCAACAGCATGAAATGACATTTCAGCACCCATTACCATACCAAACATCATATGCACCTTGGACACTACAAAAAATACCTACACGACTAGATGTAATAGAATTTAAAAAATCAGAAACTAATACAGAAATATATAAGATGAAGTTCCTAGAACTTATCAATGAATACCAAACGGAACATGAAATTATATATACAGACGGCTCAAAACAACCTACAGGAGTAGGCTGCGCTATTGTGACAAATGACCAAACATTTAAT
>JBCFXI010003200.1:0-11331 GCA_038496175.1 Ampulex compressa
AAAGGTGTTGGACCAGAATGGCCAATATATAATTTAATAAAATATTTATTCATTATACGAAAACTGTCTTTCATGTTCCCCAAAAAACGAAATGACTTTCCGAACAACCCAATATTATTAATCGATTAATAAAACATACAGTATAGGATTATGTATAAATAGCATATCGCTTTGCCGAAACATACGTGGTTTTTTGTCGAAATTGCCAAATCTCGCGCGAATACTAGGACACCCCGTGAATATGCGTAAAGAAAAAAGTGGCACGTGAAATGGATAAACGATCGAAGCATCGTGCTGAAAATATTTAGCCAGCCAGCGTGTTTGCACGTCGTTAATTACTCATCCGCGGTTAATGCCGTTTTAATAAGGTTACACGTGCCGGCGTCCCCCGGTCACCGATATGACATCGCAAATGCGACTGGACATAATTGCTTGAAATTAATAATTATCGGCTTAATCGCTTCCCGGGCTGCGTGTATTTGCGTCTGTCCGCCTGTGTTTCAGTGCGTCGCTCTACGCCCAAACATCCGCCGTCCCTCGAGCCATTCTGCGCTTTCGTGGAAGCGCCTATCGAATGGATGTTTCGCGCGTAAACCGGTGTAACAAGATGTGAATAAACGTTGCAAAAAGTCTGCAGTAACACAAGTCTCAGCATCTTCAGGCTTTTGGATTTTTGCAGAATCAAACGATCCAGGAATTTGGACGAGCATTTCAACTTTTTCCACGATCTTTCCAAGACTTTTTCTTGCGATTTCCAGGATTTTCTTTTTTCACCCCCCTTTAACACGTTGCCGCACACTTTAATTTGAGGATCGTGCTCAGACACATTTTTTTTTCAATTATTTATGACTGTCAGATGAAATGGAGAGTAAGATCTTTTTTTTATTAATTAATATGTGCACGACGACTATAGCCGCCGTTTGCCCACATATCACCAAAGATCGTACGGTTATAGGCGTCATTAATCGATAAATCAGTAGAAACATTGCCACGATCGATAATATTAACCCTTATTTTTCTTAATTAACAGATATGCTAACCATTAATTTTCTCGAAACGCGAGAAAATGGACTTACGCCACTTTCAAAATAAACGGTCCATTCGCGACAACGTGCTAAGCTAGCCTCAAGGAAGAATGCAATTTTCATATAAAAATATACAATTTAAGATACAATCAAATCGAATTTCCAGCTCAAGAATGAATTCCTCGAGCGAAAATTGCTCCTCTCTTATTATGTAAATCCAAAACCCAAGTTTCCGCATCACCGATTTTCGTATTTGTACAGGTCTAAACGGGCGGCGGGTCTCGACGAGTAAGCGGATTTTTCCGCGGTCCATTCGCGGTTTTTTTTCGCGGGTTTCCGCGGCCGGCCGAGCGCAGGAGGAGTGCCGCGAGCGCAGCTGGAGGGGAGAGGCTCCATAAAGCGGCGCGACTAGTCGATCCGCTGGCAGTAAGCGCAAGGACGTTCGTTGAGGATGCGGCATACCGCGTTCGCATACCGAAACTCACGTGGTTCCTCCGCCAATCTGCCAAAGCACTGCGACTCGGATGAACGACGATCCCTCAATTCGACGCATCGACTTTTTATCCTGAAAAGGGAGAACGATTCGTTTCTCGTCCGTAATGGCCGCTCGAAGAAAGATTAAGGGAACGAGATTAGTGAGATATCGAGTCGAAGCTGGAATCCTCGTGGTACTGTAGAGACGGTCGTAAATTTCCGCCGGGATTTTTGCATGGTTATTGGTAATTATTCAGCGTTGAGGAGAAACGTGGGTCTTTCGCTACGCCTCGTTTTCGACTTGGATTTTGTAGATGGTTCGCGTCGTGGAATCGTAGGGGGATTTCGCGGAGGGTAAAGTGACAGTGTGAGAGAGAAATAGTGCTTCGAGGGAGGAAGGTTCCACGCCGTGAGACGATCTTTGGCCTCGAAGAGACTCCTCGCGTTTTTTTGGCTATGATGGGTGAGTTCGATGGATTTTTCTACGCGGTCATTGCTCTTGTTTCGCTCGGTTTGAAACGCATCGATGTTCGGTGGTGAGCAGCTCGACGATTGATCGGTTGGCTGCGGCATTTGGTGTAAATGTAAATGTTTAGTAGACGATTATGTAAAACTTGAGTAGATTTATGAAATGTATAAGACGGAATATAAAATGATTTAGAAATTGCGTGGTGAATTTAAAAGATTCAAAATATATTCTAGATTTCATTCCTTACAAAGTCAATCATTAAATCGTAGTTTTTAATCAACCTTCATCAATGCAGGCTACGTTTCTGACTTAACACCTCTTCTCCAAAATTCAATATCTACCATGAGCAATAATGCGTACACGCATCACGAAAGAAACTGCAAACATCTCTCTACGATTTATAACCCTAGATATACCTTAACCCCGAAACTACCGATCACTTTCCAAACGTACACAGAACACCACATAAATCTCAAAAAAAAAAAAACAAGACTCCAAACAAGTCAATACATCCATCAACCAAAACTCCAAAAAACCATAAAAGAAACATCCTCAAAAAAACGACGCAATTTTCCTCCAAAATCACCCAGCGACCAATCACTTCGATCGATTCAGTAGTTAAGACCTTCGATAGTCAGACGTGGACAGGAATCGTATATCAGAAGTGACGAAGGATCGATCCGTTTCCACGTACGAAATACACGCTCCAGTGCTGTCGATCGACCATGCCCAATTAATAGCGGATTTAAGGCCGAAGAATGTCCCCATCGATCTTCAATATTATTTTCAAATTCCTCCCTACTCTCGATATATATATACATACATACATACATATCCTCATATCCAGCCGCCGCACTTTCCTCAACTCCTTCCATTCCGCGGACTCCGTCAGGGTTGCATTTCATCTGGCGCTAATTTATTTGGAAATGATTCCATTTCCCTCCCTTCTCGTTCCGCATCAGGAGCCTTATTATGCTCCCTGCATTATGCAGCCGCGAGCAGACTCGTTGGCACAATTAAGAATCAAGTTGGATGAACGCCCGGGAGGTCGAGTGCGGGTAAAAGGGGTTTCGTGTAAGCGCGAGGCGTAATCTTTGGAAGGAATGAGTCGGTTTTCTTTCGGAAAGGGCCGCCAGGAAGGCGGCCGCGCGAAATCACGATCGAAATTACAAATATGAGCGGAGCGCGGGGACGTTGATTTATGAACTGCCCTCGACGCACACGGGCCAGGCGCAATTTCCGGTCGGGAGGGCCATGATTTTTCGGTCCCGCTGAACGCTCAGCCCTTTTCGCGAGACTCATCATCGAGGATTTTTTTATTTCTCAGCCCAGTAGACGGGACATCCATCGTACGCGACGTTATTCCTGATATATTCTATACAGGGTGGGGCGGCAGGTTTCGGCCCTGCAGGACGCTCAGCTGCTCTGCCCTTAAGATTTATCGTTGAATATCTTTCACGTTCCGTATATACGACGCACGTCGTGCGCGATACTGTTCCTGATAAATTCCCTATAAAGGATGGACCTGATTTTCGGTCTTGCAGAACGTCCCTCTGGGTGATAACTTTTCATTAGGTCCTTTTTTTTCGCGCGCACCACATCCTTGGTTTATTCAATTTTTCTTCCATCGATTTCGCGGGCGTATATTGATTTCTCTACGCCACTTGCGATGATTATCCTTGAGGGTTTGATGTTTCGACGTTCTTCTTTATGGAACATTCTGAATATTTTCGCGAACAGTATGCACGGCAAATTTGCGACAATTAACCGCTTCTCCCGTAAATCGATTTGTTGGTTGCGCCGTACACAGGGGCATACTTTGTTCTATTTTGTTTTCGGTGGAGGCTATTTTACTACATTTCCTCTGATTACGCGTACGTCGGCGATCGACGTTTGTCAGTGATGGTAGAAATCTGGGAACGTAAACGTATACAAACATTAATCCCTCTCATAAAGTCGGGCAGAAAATTTCTCGTATCCGGCCAATGTAAACAATGTGTAGAGCTTTTGCTACAACGAGAAGCTACTTCGTGTGAAACGCTTGGGAACATAACCAATACCTTTCAAAGCTTACCGTAGGGCGTATAGTGCATTTATGCAACGTATTGCCCGTACGAAAATCGATCGTCTCGTCGAACAGCGCGCGGCCGAGTTTTTCAAATAATTCACGGCAATTATTGCGTCTATTTTCGGGGTATACGCACTCCGGGAAAACTCCAACGATCTAGACGTTTTGATACATCGGTCTAATATTTCTCTCATGGCGCGTATTTTATCTGGTTGACGTGACCGTTGGACGAGTCACGTGTCTTGGCGATAAGTTGATCGAGAAAAGTTTGTAATTACGTATAGATCTGGTTTATAAAGTCCTGGAAGAAAGATATTATCAATTTTTATATAAGTGTGCGAATATTATGAATACTATTATGTTATATTTAATTTGTATTTTAATTATTATGAATATTATTTTATAAAGTGTGTGAGTTATTTTTATATAAGTGTGTGTGTGTGTGTGTGTGTGCGTGCGTGTGTGTGCATGTGTAAGTTTATATATAAATTTTTAAAAATTAGTGAAATTAATAATAAATTATCAATGTATATATAAGTGTGTATATATATATATATATATATATATATATATATATATATAAGTGTGTATATACATAAATATATATATATAATAACAGAAGCTCGTGACATTGGCGCGAAGCGTACGGCAGACTCGCGAGAGGAATTCCCTTCGGTGCTTTTCTAACGAACGATTCGTATCAAACTTGCGTGCACTTTTAATTGATTTCACTTTAACCTTTCGCATTGCAATAACGTGTACCGCCAGTTAGACACGCAAGACCATTTATCGGGGCTCCATCAACGATGCCTGCCACGGGACACCGAACAATGCATTTATGCGATGGCGCAATAAAGAAACGGAGCGTTTCCTGAGCCGCGCATACGGAAATTCATCGTTGGGCATTGAGTCGCGAGTCGTGATCTTAAAAGGTTTTCCACCCGCTGCTCTCCTCGCTTTCTCGCTCGCTCTCTCATTTTCTCATGTTCTCGCTCACTCTCACTTTCTCACTCCATCATTCTGTCACTCTCTTACTCTCCTTCTTTTGCTTTTTCACTCTCTCTATCTCTCTCTCTCCATCTTTCTCTCACTCCCTTTCCCTCTGTCCCTCTTCCTCCCTTTTTTTTTCTTTTTTTTTTTATTCGTAGCCGTGCGATTAATCCTGCAATAGCGTGCGCCCGTTATCAAAAAAAGCACCGACACAATTTGTGTCACTCCCGGGCAAGACGCCCTGTGCATTTACGTAAATGTTAACCGTCAACTTGGACGTAAATACGCCGTTCCGTTTTGATCTCTCGCCCATCCAGGAGCGCTTTTCCCAGCTCGCGTATTCGTGACACCGAAGCTCGCAATTAAGGCCGATAAACCTCCCGCGAATTTCACCGCCCCGTAAAAGGAGATTCGTGTAATCGCCGCAAGAATGACACGGGCACTCCTAAGAATTCCCCGCGGAGCTCTGGGCGATTGTCGACGAGTAATGATTCTCGTGGTCATCGCGAGCGTATTCACGCGCTTATTCTTGATTCTCCATCTGGTCTTATACAGCTGGCAATTTGGACGATTAAATCGATTATTTTTGCGTGGGATAGTAATATTATTTATCCACTTGCCGCGTGGCCGATTATTAAAAATGATTACCATATTCTATATTTGAATTAAATTAATGATGAAACATTTTAAATCGGTCGGTGATTTCTTTGAAAAATCGTAGAACTTTGAGGCGCGCTCACTTCTGAGATTTTTCATGATTTTCTCGCAGCGTACGGATCGATGAATTAATCTATCGACATTTTTCCATCGTCCTCCTTTTCTGTAAGTATATATTTAGTACGCTTAAATCTGTTTGGAGGATGGCTGGTAGGAATAGTGTTGAGAAGAGTTGAGATGATATTAAGAAAAACGTGGAAAAAAAGAGACACTGAGGTAACTGGACCAGGATCGGGATCCGCGTGATCGTCGAGCTCGCGAATCGCACGGCGATGCGATATTCCTCGACATGTCGGGCTCATAATTATCGGTACACCTCCTGCTCTCGCATATAACGCGATAATTGGCGCGGATTAATGTAATTCTTGCTCGCTTTCTTTTCCCTTGTAAAATTATACGAGCCAACATATTTTCTGTTCCGCATTATGGTGCGCGCGTGTGTGACGAAATAGAGATAAAACGTACGCTGTATAATGCGAATCGGTGGGAGCGTACACATTAACCTGCACGTATTTACTTATCGTTTATTCGGAATTACACGTAATATTTGTATAGAAAATATGTTCGCGTACCGCGTCAAGCTTTGATCGAAAACATTATACCGTGCTGAGATAAGGGGTAGTGTAAAAACGAAGTGTGAAATGAATTAAATAAATTACACGAGTGAATTAAATAAATCTTACAAGTCTGTATAAAATCTTAATCAAACCTGCGAAATAATAGAGCATATAGGAGAGGTAAACAAAACATACAAATGGTAAAATTAATCGAACAAATGATCAAGACTTGCTGCGGATCTATAGAATATAAAAAAAATGAGACATAAGTAGTTTCATACATGATTTTTATAGTTTTGATGTAAATAACGATAACACGAGTAGGCGAAAAGATTTTCACGAATGTTCATGGTGAATTTCGATGTGAGAAGTTATGGTACTTTTCGGTTGCACTTAATAACCTCGCGCGGCCGGCGGTAGCTCAGCGATACAACGTGGCAAGGTGCAATTAGGCCGAACAAGCAAGCGCCGTGGAAGATAACGCGGTTCTTTTTCTTATCCTTCGCCGAATCCAATTTTTCCTTGCTTACACAATATAACTTTCTTTTACTCGATCCTTACCCAAGTATCGCGTGATCGAACGCGGCTTTGGCTACACGGCTCCTATAAATAAGAGCGGTAATTTGCACATAAAGTTCTCGTCCTTAGATTGGGCTTATGTACTTAAATGCAATCGGTGAGTTAAGTCCTATATTGCGTATCAAGTATACATTACATTAAGACCAGAACTATAGAATCAATCAAAATTATTGGCCAATTGTTTCTTTAATAAATCGTAACTCTTCATGGCACTGTATTTCTTTATTGTAGTATTCGTTATATGAATGATCTTTCTCTGCGTTCCCCTGCAATAATCATTATACCGATTTATTCAAATTTAAAGAACCTTAAAGAATAGCTCCCAGGCTAAATAACCTTAGCAGTCGGTGATAAAAATTAATTTAACAAAATAAACAAATGAAATAAAAAAAAATAAACATTCGTTTCGATCTTCCGTCTTAGTCGACTAAGCAAATTCTTTAACACGCGGACTATCTTGACACATTAGCACTCGTGGTCCGTGTTGTTCAATGTTATTTTTAAAATATATCTCAATTCAAGCCAGCAATGGAGATTCCTTTAATAACGAGTAATGCTGTTGCGTCTCTATTACACTTACTCGCTTCCAGACCGACCTTCGCAGTCGCGTATTTTCGCAAAAACTGCTCGCTATTTCTATTAAATTGGGCGCTAATGGTTCAACATCAACACTGGCCAATTAACAGTTAGAGTTAAGTGGATTCGTGAGCAGGGGCTCGCGTTTAACAATGTAGGCGGGTGTCGCGGCCTGTTTTACAGAGGGACATAAACCCCGGACATTATGCGACCGCGGCGGACCTCGTCGGTGGTATTAAGAAGAATCGCACTGGATGGACCAGGAACTTATCCTCCCGCACCGAGGAAGTACCTGCGAGCGTTTCTCGAGAGCAAAAAGATTACGCGTAAATCCACGTTCGGAGTCGTAAAGCTGGCATTATGTAAACTCGACATAAATGTAAGGCGGTTATCGCCATCGGCGCAGCGCAGAACTTCACGCGAAACGGACGTAAAAATGCAAACCCGCGCGACCTATACGCTTCTGTAATCATGCCTTTGATAAGGACAATGGCATCGAATTAAAAACAGTTCCGTCTTAATCAAGCGCGGAACACGAAGAAGAAGGGAGTATTTGGAGGCTCATCGATATTTTCCTGCCTTTTTCGATATGTCCACCATTTTTCCAAAGCTCAGAATACGTCTATTTCAAAGATTTTCAAGAGAAACTTCGAGATCTAAATATTCTCCAAGTGCCTCGCTTTGCTTCTCTCCAAGTCTTAAATATATTCTAGTGGAAATGTGCTTGTTTGCACTACCCTTATTTTGTATGACAATGGAGAAAATATCCCACCCCCAATACTGCATTCGGTACGCGCAAGAACCTCGATAATGCGAGCGATAAATGTACAGCGACCAGAACAAATTCGGTATATCTCCTTGCACGCTTTAAGGGACACAATAACGAGGAAATAGTAAGGAGCAGGTGTCATAAGAACGGTTTCCATCCTTCGAGCAAATATACGGGGTAATTCCAAGGATGATTTTCTGTTTTTATTCGATGCACGATGGCCGACTTGGTATTTATGAGATAATAATACCTTCGATTCTCTCCCAGGCGTACCATCGGTTACAATGAAAACCCGGACTTCTTTATGGTCCTCTTATAAAATGCACTATTCTTTACAGACTCGGGTTGAAGTCATCCTCCAAAGTGCGCTATTTATCTTGGCCCCGCTCGAAATTTATTTCGAATCGCAGGGCGATATGTATCGCCATGTGCGAAAAATCCAAGCGATGCTCGATGCTAACAGCGCCGTGTTTCTGGCGCTCCATTATTTCCAGAGGTGACGACGTATTATTCGCCCTCGACAATTATTTCCGCGATGCAGGAGCGGAGTAGAACCCTTAATCCACCGTCGACCGACATACAAGGGGTCTAAGTGGGTGGCACATGAGCCGAGGTACAAAGTCAAGAAGCCTGCTCGTTGCACGCGGATGCGCGACTTAAACCTCTGCCCGAGGGGTTAAGCGATATTGAATTTAATCGGCGCTCCCGAACCCTGGCTATTCTCCGAATAGCGGGATGCTATTCTCGATTGCCATCCTCGATATTTCAGCTCGTAAAAATAGCCTCGATTTAAACTCGTAAAAATAGCCACGATTCTAAAAAATTCGAAATTTGTTTCGGGATCCAATCAGGCTTTAGGCAAATGGAGTCAATTGTCTGTTCGTTCATTATCGTAGGACTTAACCACTTAACGCTTGTACGCGTCAATACGGAACTCCATTTCATCGATCTTTTATTGACCCTTTCAACGATGACTTTGTCTATCGAATGAATTCTTCCTCATTTTTATCGTCATACACGCAATTGTCTATCGAATGAAGATTCTTCCTCATCCAGCTTCGCTCTTTTCCTTAAATTTATAATATTTCCAACGTACCTTTGCAATGTTGTATATGATATTTATATAACCTAAAACCTATAACATTTCGACCTGTATTTACCTCATCGCTCGAGTATAATCACGCACCTCGCGAGGGCTTTTTAAAAGTAAATCCCGCAGTTAACTCGTTAATCGGTTCGCAACAACGCGGCCGAAATTCCCCGAGCGAGACCGCATAAAATATAACGCGAATATTAAACGACAAGATTCGACCTAATTGACCGAAGGTTAATCCGCTTGAAAAAGAAAAAAAGTCCAAAAATCGCGAACCAAAAAGAATTCTTGAAAAAAAAAAGGCTTACATCGTACTAAATTCTGGCCCGTTCAGCCCCTCCCAAGGGCTCGTGCCCTGTCCGTATAATGCGACGTGTAAGGAGCCGGCATAGCGACAATGTAATCCTCCTTGCGCGCGAGGCGCGCCCTTAAGGGCGAAACTTAATTCATTTCTGCGGCCCCGTGGTCCCCGCAGATCAGAAAGTTTTTACTCCTCCCCGCGCCGACTTCCCCTTCCTCGAATCCGCCCTGAATTATTCATAGGGCCGGGCAATTACAATATTCCCGTGGCGGCGTGCGCAGGGGAAATTAAAAGGAGTCGCCGACCCATTCTCCTCGGCGATCGCCCGATCGACCCTGCGAATCAATGCTCTCATTGTTCGCCGCGCTGGGAGCAAATCGGGGGACGAGAAGGAAGAAACACGCCAGCTACGAGATTTCGGACTCGCGGCGATCGCTCCCAGGCCCGGATTGAAAGCGTACGGCGAACCGCCGCTGTCCTGTCGGCGCGCGATTTCGCCGGCACTTATCGGGATTTCGAATGCCGACAGCGGGATGCTCTGTCCGACTCCTCGTTTTGCGTGCTCGTGAGCAGCAGGGGTTTATATTGTGGGAATGTGAAAATGGTCAGGTGTGAGAGGGGATGAATGTTTCAAGGAGCGTGAGTGTGTAAGAGGGAAGGAAGAGTGTTTGGGCTGTAAGGTGGTGGAAGAAGGGGAAAACGTGGAAGAGAGATTTTCACGCGAATATCGTATTTCGAAGTTTGACGAGAGAGGTGTAATTGTATTTAATTCATCCTACATACAAGTTTAGGATTTGTCTCGGAGAATTCTCTGCGCAACTTATCTGTATTTATGATGAATGTGTGAGAATGCGGAGATAGTCCGCTGTGAGAATGAATATGTTAAAGAGGAAGTACGAGTTTGCGCGAGGTAAGGAAGAGCCTTTGGACTGTAAGGCGGTGAAAGGAGAGCGATTGGGACGGAGTGCGTGCTTTAGTTTTGGCTGACGCGTGGTTTGAAGAATGCACGTGACCGAATGTGCAGGAATGAGAGGGGGTGCATGCAGAGGTATTAGGGAAGAAGAGCAGTTAGTTACGAAGAGCCGCGGAGAGCAGGGCAGAGAGTTATGCGGCAGAATACAGAGAGCAGAGTAAAGGGTCAGAATTAGAAACAGAGTAAAGAGCTAGAGTATAGAATAAGACTGTATCATAGTAATATCAGTAAAGTGTCTTCGCTCATCGACACGAGTCGCTGGCGAAAAAATACTTGAACCCAACTACACTCATCCATCTCCATAATTCGTCAAACTACTTCAAACGGCCCATTATTCGTACAATAAGTTTTGAGTTTTATTCGAACAGACTGCTCTGGAAGATCACGAACGTGTATCGTTAAATAACCCAGTTGTGATACTCTATAAAAATTCAAGTATCTCCGCCATTTGCATTTTATTTCGCAATATCACCGCGAAAGCGAATAAGAATTTACAGGAATCGGAACGATCTCGGTACTGCACGATGTGCGCATGCGTGCCGAAAATTCCGAACACAGGACCCATAGTGATTTGGGGTGTAATGGTGAAGCGACCGAGGAAGAACATCGGGCTACGGAGAAGCTCGACGATAAAATACACTAACCCGAGTAAAGTTCGGAAGTTTGGACCACTGGGTCTCTGGACTGACTCAAACTTCCGCGGAGCGTCTTCGTCGAGCGTAGTGTCTCCGGCCGGGGCC
>JBCFXI010003201.1:0-11314 GCA_038496175.1 Ampulex compressa
TATATATTTAATAGAAAGCAACAAAAAAGGGTCATAGAATTTTTTAAGTGTTACTCGTGTGAGTAATTATTTACATGTGTTTCTTATTATTCAGCTTACGGAATACATATGACAACGATAAATTTAAATGTTATCGGTTAAAATGAAGACTGAATCATACGAAAGGAAGAACAGAAGGAAGAAAGATCAAGGGGAAAGAGACAATAGAATAATACAGAATAAAATAGTAATATATAATGTATATAATACGTTCACTGAAATATATTCTACTACGTTATTTCAGTATGTTAGATATGGTTAAGCAGGCAAATATAGACATATATGCGTCTATGAAATTGTTTCAATTAGTCACACTATTATGTGTCTATTCATTACGGCGATCGGTTTCTCACTGTTTCTCACACGCTGCATGCACACGGATATAGATATAAACAAAAAGGCGTCTTATGCCCGCTTAGAATTCTTCGGTCGGAGGGCGCCTCGTGCCCACTTAGGAGGTCGTCTAGCCGGTACTGTTTATGGGCTTTTGCCGCCTTAAATTCTAAAAATGCTTACACTATTCAACACATCCACGTAACTCTAAAATTATCGTAATATAGTATCAAATACATGTAATATCAAACACAAGTGTTACAACAACGTTCGATCTATTAATGAACCGCAAATTAATAATTAATTTCCTCATTCCATATTTTACTCCAAAATTCTCACCAAAGGACTAAAGAAAAAAATAATTAATTTCTTTTACAATAGGTAACTTAATACGAGAACATTTATAATCTATTTTTATGAAAACTAGTATCACTTACTGTAATATTTATTCTCGATTAAATTTTACAGTCCCTTTGATTCTTTAATTGTACTCGATTAGTATCTCTAATTGCACTTTTGAAAGGGGCTGTTGATGTCGATTCACTTTTAGGATTTGATCAGCGTAAGTTTTCAACATCCATTTATTCTTTCCTCATCTAACGATGACGACCCCAGCTACAGCTCTTACCCATTTTAATGACAGTAAGGAGGATATCAGATCTGTGTATGTCTAAAATAAGTATAACTAATTTTACAGCCGTAGATATTGAGTCATTTATAAAAAACATAGAAGTCAATTTTGAGAAAATGGTGTAGTTTGGTAAATATTCAAATACTGAAGTGATTTAGTAAACAATCGCTATGTTATAGCGACAAGTATGGGCGTTCCAATATTTTTAGTCTCAAAATCACATCTCTTTACAGAAATATTTTTCTTACATATATTATAATATAAAATGTTACAATTACAAGGTTATAGATTAATTTCTATAATTTTTCTTCGATTGTGTAAACATCTTTTATAAGGCTGAATACAGATGTGAATGCGGTTAGTTTTATTGTACATGTAATCTTATTACGGTACTCAAATTTTCATGACGAAAAATGTCGTCATACCCATCAAAGTAGTCTTCTGGATATAAGGAAGTATTTCATCATACCCAGTTAACGGGTTAAAGATTTTTGTTAGAAAATAAAGAATAAGCGGCCCCCAAAAAATACATTGCGACAAGCCCTCAAACGTGTCCATCCTCCACCGCATTCTTTAATATTCTTATGCGTCTTTCAATTTCCAAGTTTTGTATACTTCTTTTGTTTATCCTACCCGCGTTTGAATTACTGCATCCAAGTATACTATTTCTGTATCACATTTTTAGACTTCTCTCAAATTCAGTAAACTAAGAAAATAATATCACCACACATACAATATTTTCTACTAAAGGTTTAATTTAAAATTATGCGCAATGTGTATACTAGTAAGCATGCGATAGATATATTTGATGCGGATTTAAAAAATGTAACGATATACAATACATCACTGCAAAAAAATCAAGTAGAGACAATTCATTATAAATATGATGAAAGTTTGCTTAGATAGTTCCTAAAATTTATAATGTTATTAGTCTCTTGTTTAACATCACATTGTGAACCCGATAAAAAGAATTTGGATGCATCGGTCAAGTTACTGACATAAATATTCCAATTTGTACTAGAAGTATTAAACCAATCGAAAATGTTACTGTTTTCACAAAACAGAGGTTTTAATTGAACGCCCAGAGCTTGGATTTAACGCTGCTACACTTTTTTCTTTTGGAACTACGTGATGCATAATGTCTAGATCAGTTAATCCCAGCATAATTTATATTCTTAAGAATAATATTAAACGTGTTGTTTGCGAAATAGAGCCATAATTGAATAGAATTTCATACACAAGTACGCAAATTTATCTGAAAAGAATAATCATTTATCAAAAATTTGAAGTTGGACATTTATCGGCTATTTATTAGTATATCACGTGTTATTGTATTGTTTACAATATAAAATGAAGTATAAATATCTAAACTTTTCTAAAAAAGATTTAATATTTGTTCGTAATTTAAAATAAAAAAAAAAGGAAAACCGTGAAAAAATGAATTCGACGCATTTCGAAGTTACTGAATCTTTGTTTACGAAAGAAAGTATTAATTAAACGTTTAATTTTGGAAATATTTGAATTTATATTAAACAATAATTCTCCGTCTTATAATTACATACAATTGGAGAATTTATAATATCATTGTGAGCGATTTAATGTAGGAGCACAACTTTTATTCGTATATCTAATATAATACTATTGTGGAAAAATGATCTAAAGAAATGTGAATAATGTTATGTTGTAACAAGGTGAACGGCCTTTGAGAAATGTTTGTGAAACTCGTTTAAATTGCTTTATCCGCAGATCAACAAGTAATAAAGTGGAGAATCCGAATCGAATATAGCCTTCAGTGTGTAAGTCAGAACTGGTTGCAGTTTGCACACGCATGCTAACGATCATACAGTGAACTCGGTTGTGTAAGGCGCAACCGGATCTTCGTCAAGGCGATTTCTTTGAGAGCAGCGTTTCCCAAACTCTATAAAATGCGTGCAAATTTAGTCCCTGGCAGCAAGTATTCCCTTCTTTAGCAAAAATGTAAAATATAATTTTGCCTTCGAGATATTTATATTTAAGAATATAAGAAAAACATTGGCACGGAATGCATAATCTAAGGAATACATTGTATTAGATATAGATTCACGGCCAAATTTTCATTAACCGAATTCTTTACAAGTTCCATCGAAAGGATCATAAAAAATAACTCCTATTTCAATTTTCATGATAAACTTATATGTAAAAAATTGGAATATTTTTTAGTCTCTATAATAATGTTCTTTTCCTAATTTACGACTATAGCTAGACAGATTCATTTTTTACTCGTAATAACATCTTTCATTTGGAATATAAAGCATGTGGGCTAAACAATACTATTGTATACACTTTGTAATTCATACTTTTCTTTTGCCTTGAGATATTTATTTGCTATTTCTGCATTCTACTACTCTGTTAGATCGTTCTTGAAACGACTCATTGACTTTTTACGCTCTGCATATCTATTTAGGATAATGGAACGTTATTCAGAGTTTTATTCGTTCATAATTAGACTTTGATAATAAGTTTCTTTCTTTAATGGAACATTCAAAATATATCATAGCCAAACCAGTTTGGGAAACTCTGCTTGAGGGGAAGGAAGAACTTAGAAATTCGGAGAAACTTCGAGGTCTGTAACGGACGAGAATCGATCGGCGGAGAGAGAGTTACCACGGCTGAAAGCCGTTCGTAACGGCTTTACATACGGTGGCATTATGTAAAGAACGAATAAAGGTGAAAATGCCCGCTTGAAATTCCGATCGCGCAACGACTGCACCGGTAAAAAGGAAGTTCTAAGGGTGTAATTGATTTTTAATTCCGTTTACACTTATCTACCGCAATCTTATTAATAGTCTTTCCAATTTTCAATATAAACCACGGAATACCAGTGTTGTCAATATTGTGCTTTTTCTTAAATTATAAAATATATGATGTTATTACGTATTTACATAGGGTTATTCTAATTGTTTATCTACAATACATCGATTAAAGTTAACTAAAATAAAAGATGAATGCACCTTGCAAAGTAGCTAAGTAAACCGTTGCATATGCTATGGCTTGCTTCAAATGTCACATTTTTATTGTGACTGTGATTATACACTTACTTGTCGGATGTAAGAAAATATTGGTATCTGTATCATTTATTACTTTTGTTGCCGATTAATATAATTAATCGTTGTTCAACATACCATTGAATGTGTTCTGTTGGTTAAAAATATTATTTTAGATAATCCTAGGAATATCATACAGTACAATTTAATTTAAATGTTACACGGCTGATGGTACAAGGTCATGAAAAAACAGAAAAAAATACTTTCATGATCGAATTACAGGTATTCGCTCACTATTTTAATAACTATTCTGGTTACTTTTCTGAAATACCTCAATATCTTATAGATACTTATTAAAGGATAATAGAGCAAGACATTTCATAAGATAATACAAACTAGCAATTTTAATATTAAAATTTACGTAACAGGAGTGTAATTTTTATACAGTTAATACCGTTTTTGAAATTGATTTATATCAGGAGATGCGTAAGATTCTATACTACTCACAGATTACTTACCCTTATTTTAATGTTTGAATGCATTACGTAATTCTGAATTTAACGGTGATAACCGTATTAATTACAATATGTATATTCAAAAACAATCAATGATAATTAGTCTCACACAGGAGTAGGCAACCTGCGGCCTACTTTAATAATTTTACGGCTCGCGAGATACATTACAATTTTATAAAATATGTTTACTTTGTGCAATATTTTTGTTTTTAGTGTAGTGTTTTGTAACAAATAAATCCCAATATTGTTTGTGTTATCACACTGCGTCTTTTTTTGTACATACAAGTTGGCAGTATTATAACTCACAGGATTATAATGCGCTTACAAAGTGGCTCGCAAGATTATTTGGCTTGGCTACCCTTGATCTAATAGATACTTGGTCTAACAGATTATAATATAGAAATTCAGAATAAGACAAAAAACGATAAAAAAAAACTCCAATTTTTTATTTTTTATAAATTTTTGTTACTACACAATGGAATCGGTAGAAGGAATTGATATTTTGGCAAATCGTATTACCGTACATCGTATATTAGGTATTGGTTGCAAGGGATAGATTGAGTTTGCTTGAAAATTGTGTGTGAAAGGCAAGGGGAAATTTTGATGAAAAATGTCTACGCGAGAGGACATAAAAGCAGCTGTCCGACTAAATATGAACCATCCTATATACGGAGTTGTATCTACTCTCGTAAGAGTCGTAAAGAAAATTAGTACATAAGAAAAGTCATAGAAGAGTCATCAATGAGTTTGCAATAGGTTGTAAAGTGGGGTGTAAAATCAAGTTGAAAACTATGTAAAAACACTTTCACCAAACAAACAAATAATTGGTCAAATATCTTCTTGTAATAATTGATTATGGTCATGAATGTCTCATTTATTTTGAGATTTTGTCTGGAATACTAATTAAACTATTGTTACTTTCTTTTGTTGTTTACAAACTGTTTTGCTATGCTATTAGTTTGGCAACAATCGACTACTCAAACTATACTTAAATTTTACTTTTGATCGTTATCTATTTTAAAACTTATCAGCGATAAACGCGATAGGCTATCATAAAGGTTTTCAATCTTACATTCAGTCTCTGGTACTTCAACTCTTCCATTTTGATACAATCGATTAATTGTAAAACATAATATTTACAGTTAATGAGTATATTCTGATAAAAAAAGATAATGCGGAATGCCAGTAACGTAATAATATTAACGAAAACAACGAAAATATGCTTTATTACATATATACATTTATGTTTACCACTTTTGGTCACGTTCGAACACTCTAGCTATGCTTAAAATCCTATTTCTAGGATTCTGTAGATCAAGACTTATCATATGAGGTGTTGTAATCCCCATAACTGAAGAAGCCGTTGTTTCTTCAGTAAATCGCACGTAAAAACATGAGTAAAAGCTACGCGAGGAAACATAAAGCTTAACAAATAATAAATACGTTCATTCCCCGATCGTTCCGCACAAACTCTTTGACGCTTCGCGACTCTCTTGACAACGATCGTCTTTTTCAACAGCAATTCTCTAACAACGAGAGAAGGACCGCTCGTATAAGGTACAATACATTACATCACTTTTATACCTGCACAGCTTGCCACATCTATTCTGTTACAGTATGCAAAATTTACGCGCATTAGGAGAGAAAGTAAAGTCCCTACTTTTAAAATTTAAATATCTGTCTGGTGCTTTAAATCAAATAATAGAGAGGCGGAAGTTCTCGAAGATCATGGGGAATATTTCCTGGATCTGAATATATTTCAGCTTTTTATAACTAAGAGTTTGTCCCCTATATATGTTGTTCATCCGATTTAATATATTAGGACTTCGAATAAGTTCTCGATGTTTCGTAACAGATTATATTACCAAGACTATGTGCATGTAATTTCAGATGGTAACGCAGTTACCAGGAATTACTATCGGTGATCTTGAACTTGAATATATGTTAGTTCGGCACAGTGTAAACAACGTTTCTTTTTCTTAATTTTAAAAATGTTCCAAAATTGGTGAAAACCTACTTAGCACAGCCACTTCCGATTATCACTTGTTTCGTTATAACACGTAGCCTGACTGAACAGCACTTCCATTCTTATAAAGATATGAAAAAATGGTTTGATTTTTGGAGAGCCTCAAAAGACGTGTCGTTTTTTACCACATCTTAAGAGAAAAAAACCACATATGTGAGACGTGTTTTTTTTACCACATACTTTAAATAAAGTATTAATTTTTAGGAAAAAACAGCGAGAACTTATTCAAGATCCTAATGTTGTCGTGAAAAGTTTTTATTTCTGGTAAACGACTCGTATTTTTTGGTAAAATTATTAAAAAGTAGTACGCATTAATGAAAAAAAATTATTGTGTAAAATCAAGTTACTGCGTCTTTGTTTTTAGATTTTTAAATGGCCTACTTGCGTATATGACATTTATGCTTGAACCCTATTTCTATCTAATAATTGATTAACGATTGAACTTTATCTGAAATGTAGGTTAGTGAAGTTTGATAACTCATTTAAGACTTTTTTCATTTCAAAGCTTATTTATTTTCCGCGGACCAAAAAGGAATATTACTAGTTCTTAAAACTGAAACGAGCAATGGAAGTTAGGTATACAGATATCGGTGTGCTTATTTATTCGGTCATGGAGCTTATTTCTACATAAAAATAAGATCGACATTTCGGTTTCTGTGCTATGCTCCTTCTTAAGCTACAAAAAATATACGGATAGTTGTCAGAATTTACAAAATAATACATTGTTATAAATTAATATTTCAGTTAAAATAAATTATTATTTCATTAAATTTAATAAAATATGTAACAGGAATGACAAATTTTGTGTTGTACTGTGGTCTTGCGGGAGATGGTTATTCTCTCTATATAAATAATATTAAGATTTTAATATAGGAAAAGTAACAGAAAGTGTGTAATGGAAATAATGTTATGTTGTTGATTACTTGCTATGTTTTCGATACTATTGTGTGATTGTGGTGAATATATTATACATTTTCTGGCAGATTTTTCTATTGTAGTTGTCCTCCGCTATTAAGTTTCTAATCCTATCTCTCACGAGACTGCATTTATGTAGGAAGGTTATTAAAAGATAGAGAGAGAGAAATAATCCGAGAAATAGATGCCGGGGAAAAGAATTACACACGCATTAGTTGAATAGTTAACGATAATTATTTGTAAATCTAGATGAAGATCGTGTGTGCTCTGTGACTTTTTTCTATGACTCTCCAAGATGGCTCTCATCTTCATTAGCAACTAAAACAAACAATTACCTATTTTATTATGATATTAGATCATTCTTATTATGAATTATGTACTATCGTCAGCGCCCTGTTCCTTGCACTTTGCAGTTAATATGAAGTTTAGACGATTATCTTAAGATAGTATAAGATCTTAAATATAAGAGAGTGCCAGATGTGCTTAAACCGCAGTTTACAGTTAGACGAAAAACAAAACGGCGTTGAATCGAAGAAACATATATATATGTAGTGACAAATACAAAGATCGTGAGATTTGTATAAACCAAGACTGGATTTATTTAATAATTCGGATACAAAATGCGTAGTGTAATCAATGGCGGCCGATGCGCAACTGACGCTCCTTCTATTGACAAAACAAAAACCGATCTGCACCGCCATGAAACCACGATCGGTAATCGTCGTGCATAATCGCAGGCGCTACGTGCACGTTGCACGGACCTATAAAATTTATACCACACTCGGCCATACTGACAAGTGACATCTGACCTTAGATGTCGAGTCCTTCGTCGTCAGTAGATAGTTCATCAAGGGCGCTGCCCCAAGATTTCATAAAATCTGCTGCGCTGGAAGTCACGTTCGGGCCCTCGTGCTCTCCTATCTTTTCTACCACATAACGATTGTTTCGCAATACTTGTTTAACTCGATATGGTCCCAAAAATTTAGGTAGGAATTTCGATCCAGTTGCAAATTGAGTGCGTTTTATGGCGACAAAATCGCCTTCAGAATACTGTTTAGCCGTAATTCGCTGTTTGTTAAAGTTTCTTTTGTTTTCTTCTTGAAGCTTCGCAATTTCGGCTTTAGCTTGATCTCGGATACAGTCTCGTTCTTCCTAGAATAAGCCAATCCATTCATCTTCAATCATTTTCCTGATACTTGGATCCTCTTTCAGTCGTATATGGGTACCAAACAGCAGATTGAAAGGCGTGGTACCAATGCTTCTATTTGGCGTTGCATTAAGATATTTTTGCGCTAAACTCAAGTATCGGTGCCATTCTTCGGGTTGTGGCGCTGCCATCTTAGTCAGCAGCGGAATGAGCGTTCTATTTACGCGTTCGATTTGCCCATTTGCTCGCGGTGTTCCCGTAGTCGTTCGCGTATGACTTATATTTTCCTCCTTACAATATTCTGCGAAAGCATTCGAGGTAAAAGCGGTACCTCTATCGGAGATAATTCTTTGTGGATTACCGAATATAGTCGCCTGTTTCTTAAAATGGGATAATACTTCCGCGGAATCTGTTGACTTAGTCGCATATAGCCAGGTAAATTTCGTGAACGCGTCTATTACAGCAAAAATGTATTTGTAATTCTTCTTTGTACTGGAAATAGGGCCTAGGTGGTCGATATGGTAAGTTTCCAACGGTACACTTCCCTTTTCAATCGGGTGCAAAAATCCCTCTTGTTTCTCGTGTTTCCGCTCGGCTAATATACAGTTAATGCAATTACGTACAACTTTTTCGACTTTTCCCCTCATTCCTTCGAACCAATAGTCCCTTTTCACCAGTTGTTCGGTTTTATTTACGGCAAAGTGACCACGCTCGTGCGCTTATCGAATAATCTGCATTTGAAGTGTCTTAGGAACTACTAAAAATACATCGTCGTTAATTTCCTTATATACTAAACCGTTTCTTAAAATAAAATCATTGGATCGCCTTTCCTTAGCCCTTTCTATAATTGCTTGTATGTCTACGTCCTCGTTTTGACATTTTTCCAATTTGGCTAATAGTCCGTCTTCGTCTTCGTCAACGAGCATAACCGAGGGTAGAGGTATCTGCAGAGCGCATCTACGTGCGGAATATTTTTGCCGGCCCTATGTTCTATAGTATACGAAAACTCCTCGAGAAGAAGCGCCCATCTCGCTACGCGCACACACAAATCTTTCTTATTAATAGTCATGGTAAAAGCTTTACAATCGGTGACTATCTTGAAATGAATACCTAGTAAATACACTCTAAACTTACGTAACGCTTTTATAATCGCAAGTACTTCTAACTCGTAACTAAAATATTTTTGTTCTATTTTAAACTACATTGAATTTTTAACATTAAATTTTAAACTACATGCGTCCGTGTGTAATTCGGTCTCGGCATTCGGCTTGTAAATTTTTAAAACCGGCTTATCGCTTAGGATAGATTTCAATTGCTCGAAAGCACGTTGCTCCTCATTACCGAATTCGAACGTGGCGTCTTTCTTCAACAAATTGGACAACGGCCGCGCGATGATAGAATAAAACGGTACAAATTTTCTAAAATATCCAGTAAGACCAAGAAAACTTTGCACTGCTTTAGTGTTCGCGGGCTTTGGGAATTTGGTTACGGCAAGAATTTTGTACTCCGATGGCTGCACTCGTCCGTCTTCGATAATGTACCCAAGGTACTCTATTCTTGTATCTAAAAATCTACATTTTTCCCAATTAATGCGCAAACCGTATTGACTCGCCGTATGCAATATTAGACGTAGATTGTTTATACCTTCGCCAATGTTATCCGCCAATACAATTAGATCGTCCATGTAAGTAAGAATAATACCGCGCGCTATTAATTCTTTGAATACTGCGTTAATAAATTTTTGGAAAACCGATGGTGAATTGCATAAACCGAAAGGCATTTTGCGGAATTCATAGTGACCGTCGGGAACTACAAACGCGGTATATTTTCGACTGGATTCGTGAACCGCGACGTGGAAAAAAACCATTTTTCAAATCTAAAGTGCTAAATACTCTCGCGCCTTGCAACGCGTCTATTCGATCTTCGATTAATGGAAGTGGATAGCGCTCCTTTAAAATCTTCTTGTTTAGCTGCCGGTAATCTACGCACAGTCTACTGGAACCATTCTTCTTGGAAACCAAGACTACCGGACTAGCATAATCGGATTCTGATGGCTGTATGATATTATTCTCAAGCCAATCTTTAACCTGCTCATTAACTTTTACTCTATCAAGCGGCGATAGGCGTTTCGGTTGTTGATACACCGGTTGTTCGTCCGACAGTATCAATTTCATTTGTATACCGACTTCGCGGACAGCGTGCGGGTGATAACTTCCGATTGCGTTTTTAATTAATTCCCGACTGTCTGGATTTTTAATATGACTCAAGTCGCATTCGTCTTTACTTTGTACGACATCTATTTGAAATATTTCTGGCAAATTATTAACTGTGTCTTTATGCTTCTCGTGATTTAAAATTGTAACATTTCCATGTTTGAAACGCATCTCTACACAGTCTAAGAAATCGGTACCGATAATAAGATCGTGAGTCATTAATTTATCTGAAACTACGTGCAAGGTAATTGGATACTCACGTCCGTCTATATTAACAATTGTTTGAAACGCACCTAAGGTGCAATTCTGTTCCGAACCGATGCCATTCAAGCGAATAGTCTTACCTAGTCTGGGAGTTGACAAAACAAAAACCGATCTGCACCGCCATGAAACCACGATCGGTAATCGTCGTGCATAATCGCAAGCGCTACGTGCACGCTGGAACTATAAAATTTATACCACACATATATAT
>JBCFXI010003202.1:0-11311 GCA_038496175.1 Ampulex compressa
AATATTGTACAAAGGTAAAAAGCAGTAGCCACTAACCTCACCATCTGTCTATCGAAATTGGACTTACACCACTTTCATAATCAATGGTTACGCAATTTCATTTAGCAACCAATTTTGCATTGTACAAAGCATGGACATTTTTTGAGAAATTAAATACTAACTAGTTATGGATAAAGAGTTTACACTAAATTAAGCATAAATTACGTGATATCTCATTTTTTTCAAAAAATGGACTTACACCACTTTCAAAATAAACGGTCCAATTATTGATTCGGTGTGTACCTCTTGTGACATAATTTTGCCTGACAACATTGTTACTGGAGACGATAGTAATGTAAAGACCGATACCAAACCGATAACAGTGCTAAGACTACGTCATCTGTAACTGGAGAATTTGTCGTAAATGGCTAGTCAATTTTAAGAAAAATATACGTAGTTTGAATCATATGATCCGACATATACCGGAAATGAAACAATTCATTTAAGAGCTTCTGTAGTAGCGTGGGCAGCATAGCAGATTAAAAATGAACCATATTGCTTGCAATTACCACCATTGAGTTCTTTTTTGCACGTTCAGAACAATAAATACAAGAAAAATATTTTGCCTCTCATACGCGCGAGTAATCCAGACTTTTGGCTTGATACCCGTAGATTTTATCACTGAAATTTGCTTACAACTTTACGTAAGATACCAACAGGGTGTCATCGTCAAGTGATGGTTTTCTGGATCATGGCACAATGACAGAGAAAAAGAACAGTTTATGTTTTTGCGTTTTGGCTCTTGTGCGAGCCCTCTTCAGGTATATTATAAAAGCTAAATTATACAAACAAAAGTATGAATTAAACTGTGAAAAAGAGGAAATTTGCAAGAAAATTTATGTAAATAATGTGTATTTCTTAATGTGTTGGATTATTTATACAAGAAGATTTGCTCGCAATGTTGGCAGAGCAAAGTAATGTGTATAGTTATATAAACAAAATAAACACAAATACCAGTGCTCCTCTAAATCTAGAAAAATGGTTATTATTACAAGTGATAAAATGAAAAAGTTTATGGGAATTAAGTGAAAATTTAAGCGAAAAAGAACTGTAATACCATTACAACCATGATTGTTCAATTCTCATAAAAAATTCCCACAAACCGAGAAAGACAGAGCAAAAATAACCCGTCTGTTAAGTGTTAAATCAACCCTCAGTATGCACTTGCCTAGCGTGCACATTGCAGACTGCACTTCCGACTTATACAAGAATTTGGGACTGTGAGATCCATGCCACCATTCGAGTTACAAATTTAATGATACAGCTTGTATATATATATATATAAGTTCTAAAAAAAGTTCGCAGACAGTTTTGCGATTGCTTGACGCAATATTATTTGAGAGCACGTCAAAGATGGACACCAACAAAGACAAAATGCGCCATATTATACAGTTTTTCTTTGATAAAGGCGAAAACGCAAACCAGATGGCTGAAAATGTGAATAGTATATATGAACCTAATAGTGTAACAGTCAATTAGACGCAATTTTGGTTTCATTGATTCTGTTCCGGAAATTTTTATGTCAAAGATGCAACACGCTCTGTGAAGGCCAATTATTGAAAATGTTGACAAAACAATGCAAATTGTCGAGTCCGACCGTCATGTAAGTACTGTTTCAAATTACCAAAGAGTTAAACTGCATAAAAAACCGTGTGGAACCACTTGAATAAGACTGGATACAAAAAGTAACTTGATGTATGGATGTCACACGAATTAACACTTAAGAACCTCATAGACTGAATTTCCTTCTGCGAATCGTTGCACAATTGCAATAAAATTGATCCATTTCTAAAGCGAATGGTGGCGGGTGATGAAAAGTAGGTCTCTTACAGCGAGCGAAAACGGTCGCGTTCAAATCGCGGTGAGCCGGCGTGAACGGTGATCAAACCAGGATTGACAGTCAAAAAGGTCTTGCTCTGTGTTTGGTGGGACTGACAGAGAGTCATCTACTATGAACTGCCCCCCTATAGTCAAAATGTTAATGCACACCCGTACTGTCAATAGGACCGTCTGAAGGAAGCAATCGCTCAAAAGCGGCCAGTTTTCGCCAATAGCAAAGAAATTGTGTTTTATTATGACAACGCCAGGCCATATACCTCGATAGTGACTTATTAGCAGCTCTGGGAATTTGGTTGAGAGATTTTTTAGCATCCACCTCATAGTCCGGATCTGGCACCAAGTGATTATGACCTGTTTCTGCCGATAGCGAATGATTTTATAATACGGACAAGAGTTTCTACAAGAAAGATGTAATAAAATTACCCTCAGAATGGCAGCAAGTTGTCGAATAAAATGGAACATATTTGACCTAAATCAGATCATTCCAACTATACCAAATGAAGCCTTTAATTTCATCCAAAAGTAATGGATTTCTGTTTACTACACCTAATATTTAAAAGTCACGCCGCTACATTGACTCTCACCATTATGCCTTTCAAAAAGTAGGAGTGATCAGCTCATTGTTGGGCAGATCTATTTTGCTTTCCGATACGGAATTTTATAATAAAAATTTGGATTTTATCAGACACATTCTGAGAA
The DNA here is from genome assembly GCA_038496175.1 of Ampulex compressa. Lineage (NCBI taxonomy): Eukaryota > Metazoa > Arthropoda > Insecta > Hymenoptera > Ampulicidae > Ampulex > Ampulex compressa. The sequence continues at coordinate 2,578 of JBCFXI010003202.1, forward strand.
AAAATAATTACTCCACGCATCTTATTAATTCTATCATAAGTAACCGCGCAAAATTCCCGATCCCATTTATTGATAACGTTACACACAGAATCTGTAGTTTATTCTGGAAATTTAACTTCAAAGTCGCTTTTACACCCAACAAGAAACTCAGCAATATTATCAAACTAGGCAAACATCATGAAGACAAATCTAATACCACGAATATTATAAACAAAATCCAATGCTTAAATTAAAGTAACAGGTACATCGTCCAGACTAAAAGAAAATTATTTACCTGTATGAAAGAGTATTCACATAATTTGTAGAACTGAACTGTCGCCGCGTCACACCATCATTAAGCTATCACAATTTTGACTTTGATAAATCGAAGATAAGTTAAAATAGAACCACAGCTTATCAATTTACCAACAACCACTGTAAACCTACATTCCGCCTATTACATAATTAGTCTTTAAATAATTAAAAATCATGCTTAATTAAAACAGTCTCTAACCATTTCTATGTAGTCTATTTTCCCGCCCTCTCATTACACCCCCCTACATTCTTCAACATGATCTCTTCATCACTCTCTGCAGTTTCCTCCCTGATATGCAAAAATCTTGGGCAAGGATATCCAAAATGACCTATTAATAGCCTTTTTATTCCCCGGCGATGACCTTAATTTAAGTCAAGGGACATTTGAACAGACACCTGAAAAAAATTAAGTAACGGGTCACTATTGGTGTACATGTAACAAAATTTGGGTTAAACAACAATCACGTTCCTTCTGCAATACTCACAAATATTTAATAATCATGTTTTTTCATTAACGGCTACCACTTTAAATTCCTTATGTCCATATTGCTGCGCATCTACATTTTGTTATTCACACCTGTAACCATACTTTTAAACCACAAATAGATGAATATCAATAATGTTTCCATCACAATAGTAATTCTGAAATTATACAATATTAATAAGCTGTACAATATATAAGGCAGGCCCCTATGTCTAGTTGCTTAGCGTGGTTTATGCAAATTTTATTTCTCTATATTCACCTCTATTGTTTAGCAGACACCACTAAACTACATACTTTTGTCACATTTTATTTTGTAATTTTCGCTGTATTATTTACTTTCACAATATACCTAAAGAGGGTTTGCACAGCAGCCAAAACATGAGTAAAAATATCACTGTTTGTCAAGACTATTGCATCAACTATTATTCAATATAACGGGCAAGAAAATCAGGAATATCATGTTGTAGACAAATGGATTGTATGCTTATACTAGAAATTATTACCCTTTCTTACAGTGTGGGCAAATTATCATCATTCATTATATATGTCTATATATATACAAGTTGTGTAACAAAATTTGTAATCCGAATGGTGGCATGGATCTCACAGATCCAAATTCATATATAAGTCGGAAGCGCAATGAGCAACAATGTGCACGCCAAACAAGTGCACACTGAGGGTTGATTTAACACTTAACAGACAGGTTATTTCTGCTTTGTCTTTTCCGGATTCCAGAAATTTTTTATGACAATTGAATAATCACGTATGTAATGGTTTTACAGTTCTTCTTCACTTAAATCGTCATTTAATTCCCATACACTTTTCATTTCATTACTTGTAATGAACACTCATTTTTCTAGATTGAGAGAAGCACTGATATTTGTGTTTATTTTATTTATAATACAAATTATTTTGCTGTGCCAAAATTGCAAACAAATCGTTTTGTATAAGTAATCCGACGCACTGAGAAATATACATTATTTGCATACATTTTTTTCCAAATTTCCTCATTTTCTTGTAAATTCATTTTTTTTGTAAATTATAAAACTACCTGAAAAGCAAAACTGTACAGTAGGTTTCGCAGACAAATAGTATTACAACTTATGGTATCACGAAAAAATAACGCAATGTGCCTAGAAATAAAAAATTGATGAAACATGATCATATTTCAAACAAAAACGTAAATCTACGTCGCTTGTCCTAAAAAGTTACAATGGAAAGACCTAAATTTACGTGACTTCGTTAAATATTAAGCTATTATGACGCTAGACTAGGTTAGGTTCAAACGATTAGATAAGGTTTACGGCTAAGGTTAAAACGAATACCATGTAGTCTGTATCGGATCACTCTTTACTTTTTCTTTCCTTACATTTTTTTTCCAATTATTCTATTACAAGGCAAAATTATACCCAGCTAATTTTTCCAACTTATTCATTGTGCTCGTGGTAACCACTGCCCGCTACTAGTTCGTCCATTATGCGATCAATTTCTAACTTACACGACCTAAACACATCATTTGTACGTCCCTGAATGTTGCGAAGTTCACCCTTTTGCAAAATAAATTTACGCGTTTGCAAATGGAATTCATCCTTTTGTAAATCAAGTATTTTTACATATATATTATATTTAACCCTTTCGCTTCGAGCGTTACATATACGCGGCATTCGCGCGTTGACCCGTGGGCACGAGCGCCGTATACAGGTGGCATGTAAATGATGTGTATACTCGTGCGTTATCTAATTTGCGATTCATTATTAATTACATTAAACATTTAATTATAAAGTTTTATAAATATATAAATACTAATATTACCTATAATTTTGTATCTGTATAACTTTTGTATTTTAATAATTCTATGAATCTTTTCATGTCAAAAATCTAAATTATACTCGTTATATTAGATCAACGATTGTTTTATTCAGCACAGTTGTTATTTTAGACTTAGAAAAACGTATATACAAAAACCATATGCATTATGCATATTTTTGGTGCGCGTTTTCGTTCAGTGGTGATACTTCGACGGACCTGGACTGCCGAAGCGAAAAGGTAAAAAGACATCAAACAATGTTAATGATATAGAAAGGAAAAAGTTACTATAATTTATACCATTACATAATTACATATGGAGATAAAGGTATGTATGTAAACTGTGTGCAGATAATTCAGTAATTCAATAAGATTAATAATAATTCAAGAAGAACCTTTATAGACTAGGTTGTTATGTACATATGTCTAGTACACAGTCTATAACGGTTCTCCTGCAGCAACAGCTGGTATTTTAACATACAGATTCATATAATAATGCCAGTAAACATTGCACCTAGCCGTAAAATATGTACATTGCACATAGGTAGTCTTTGGCGTTCACAGTTACGCCGTATATAATGGTCGTATAAACACGTTGTAGCATGTATGCCGAATATAGTCGGTACCCGTAATGAAAAAGTTAAAAAACATCAAATAATGAGGGAATTCAGCACTATACAGTCAATTCAAATATTTTCTGCGATTTTCTCCAAAGATTATTTCAGAAATTGGAAAATGATAATTTAGACGAAGTTTGGTTAATTTTAGACAATGCGAGTATTCATAAGACGCAGGAAGTACGTGATCTAGTTAATTAGACAAGACACACTTTAGTTCATCTACTACCATATTTAGCAGTACTGAATCTTATCGAAGGAGTTTTTTCTAAAATAAAATAAAATTTAGGAGATGTAATTAATAACACAATCGGAACTGTTATGTCTGCAAATTGTTATAATTATTATATAAATCTGTATGTTAAGTTACCAACTGCTGTTACAAGAGAACCGTTATGGACTAGGTTATTATGTACTTGGCATATGTAACCTAATAACCTAGTCTATAAACGGTTCTTCTTGAATTATTATTATTTTTATTGAATTACTGAATTGTCTGCACAATGTTTTCATACATACCTTTATTTCCATATGTAATTAGGTACTTGTGTAAATTATAATCAAATTTTCTATTTCCTACAATATAATTACATTATTTGATGTTTTTTATATAGAATATATATGTAGAAGTATTTGATTTATAAAAAAGTGATTTCCATTTGCAAACGGGTAAATTTATTTTGCAAAACGGTGAATTCCATTTGCAAATGGGTGAATTTGTTTTGCAAAAGCCTGAATTCCATTTGCAAAAGAGTGTATTTACTGTGAGAAACCTGTACAAAATATATATGTATATGCCAGCTGGTATAACTAAATATTGTATTTTTGAAATTGTAGTTTATGTTGTATTGTAGATAGTCAATGATTTTCACTTTTGTAGATTGAAATTTTTATCCTATACAATATATACATTCATGCATTATAATTATATTAATCAAATATCGTCCGTTATTACTGCTGGTGCGTAATACGTGGCACGAAATGATGTGCTTTGTTCTGTAAATTTTATTCAAAGCGAATCGTTGATATTTGTATAACTGAAATATTTATCGAGAGAAATGCTACGAATTCGGTAATATACGCGTGATAAATAACATTAATCTGAATTACACGTCCGTTTTAAACCTTTAAAAATATATTACAGACCTTGGTTGGGTATGTTATTATATAAATTTTTATGGAACTTACTGATATAAACTTTACTGTGCTTTAACATTCATTATATTTACACGCTTTTGTGTACTTATGGCTTAGAAAAAAATTGAGATTTCTTTATGTACAGTTCATTTTAACAAAACAAATAAATAATGTAATTAATTAACCAGTTTAGTTATTTTTACTTGCTTTTTATTCTAAAAAGATATATTCCCCTTTCATTCTACAAAATCATTCAACGAAAGTATATTCCTGTAACTTGTAAATACTGCAGTAATGCACGCTTGAATAATCGCTTTGTACATATTTTTATTCTTTTTAACGTGCACGATAATAAAATCACATCATAATCAAGTCTAAGGTTGCATATCTTCCAAGATCTCCCGGAACAAAATAATTTCTATATATTTCTGGATATACAACCTATACGTTTTTTTATGCTTATTATAAAATACATCAAAGAAATGTAAAATTAGCGTAAAATATGTACGTGTAACATTTTTGCATACACAAAACTTTATATGTATTAAAGCTAGATGAATGTGCTCTACATTTTTTTGTAATTCGAAGAAATTCGTTATAAACGGATTTAATCTTATTCTTTGTACCGAACCTAACGATCTACATACGATACTTCATTTTGGCCGTCCCAAATACCTTCTTTTGTGTAAATATTACAAAAGTCTATACATCATTACAAAAGCAAAATCAATCATACTTTCGTCACTGTTCCCAAAATAATTGTCCGCAGATTGACACCGGATTGCCGCGTCCAAGTAATGCGCTGAAATTAATTATAAAATGCGTTGTTCGATTACGTACACGCTTGACAAAGAAGAAGAATAGCAGCAATGGTCAGAGAGAAGGATGTTGGCAATGGAGATGCAGAGCAAGATGAGGGGTGGGTTAGGCGGAAGAGCGAGAAACGAGAGTTATCGCGAATGGCGCACCCTCGCACGAAAGACCCTTAGTGCACGCAGCGCAGTACTTCAGTTTACTAATGAACCCAGCTGGGGGTGCACCACTCAAAGAGCACTTTTACTTCTGTCGCTCTGTCTGCCGTCAGACAGACAGTTCACAATGACCGTTCTTGGCAGCCGTCGTCATGAATTCTTTGGCGCAGGAGGAAAAGGGGAAGCGGGTGAAGCAACGGAAACAGGTAAAACGAGGGGTGTAGAAATGTGAATCGGTGAGTCGCGTTCTTGGGCCAGGAGGTCTTTCGGCTGAAGCCATAGAGATCGAAATGGAGGACAAGGCAGACTGGTAGTTTTCCAACAATCAAGCGGTTCTTCGCAAGAGTAAAAAGCGGACATGCGCAATGATTCTTTTTAATTATCGGCCGGGGGTAAAAGTTTAGAATGAAACTCAATCGTGATTAATCAACTTCCGGAAACACGGCTTTACGTTCGTTGATTAAATGGCTACATATTTGTCCGCTGTCGCATTGCCTTTATCGCGATTTTATTCGACTAGAAGGAAATTGATTCGATTTCCAATAAAACGACTGCTATGCATATCAGTCAAATGCTACATTTTTAAATAAAAATGTTTGCCTGGCGTGTCAGAGATAATCTTCTACGAAAGTATGTTATTCTATAGCATTGCTATAAAATTTTTTGTTATAACGTATTTAAGAGTTAAATGAGATATTAAGAGTTGAAGAGTATTTAAGAATTCATACACGTCAACAGGGAAGATGAATAGGAGTACCATTCGCAATAACGTATTTTACATTCTTACGCGATTATGTAGAAAACCATTTTTTCATTGCTTACATTAGCCTTTGTAAATAGCTCCAATCACTGGAAATTTCGATGTATCACTATTGGTTTTCTACGTGTTCTCTTTACAATGTTCTGTAGAAATGAAGTACGTCTGTAGAAATGAATGGTACGTAACAGGATGAGCAAAATTTGTGTAATAACCAAGTGTTGGGTTGTCGAAAAGGAAACACAGTTTTACTTTTCTGACTTATGTTCCAAGAAGCTGTAAGAGATATACTCTGTAATATAATTGATTAAATTCAATTTTTGGTACCGTTCTAGAAGAGATGTTTTGTTGAGATTTTTCTTTGCTAAAATATTATACACACTTGCTAATTGCGTAAATAACATTTTGAGCTGTCAATGTTAATAATATAAACATCGCATTAAATTGAACACATATATTTATAGAAAGAGCTGTAACATTTACATAAATTGTATTACTTACGCAAATATTCTTACTAAAAAAGGAACTAAATATAATTTATTTATATGTTCAGAATAATTGTTATACTTTTATTTGATATATAAAAATTGTGAAATAAGAAATAAACATTTGTTAGTTCTTTTTCACGAGTAATACACAGTACATCTATTCGTGGTTATCGTGATAACGACAATGCATAACGAATATGGCATTGCTAAACATAGAAAAAGAAATTTAGACATTTTTCTCGCCAATTGAGCATCGGTGTAAATTCCCTGCTTGATTTGTGGAATTATTTGAAAGACATTATTATAATTCAACTTATGCCTACGTACGCTATTTTATACATGGACCGTTTATTTTGAAAGTGGTGTATTTGCAGAATTAAGTGACTCAGCAGTTGGTTACGGATCAGTAGCTTGTTATTTTACATTTGTTTTATATTACGTGTGAAGAGTTACAAATTTAGGTTTCTTACTCTATTTTCTTCGTAAAATGGATAATTTCATATTAACATCAGATAGTGATATAGGTAAGAAGAAATTGTAAATCAATATTATTTTATAACGGTATGACGACATTATTTTATGACAATTGAAAATATTTAGTTTTTTAATTTTTAAACAAATTCATACAGAAATAAAGCCTAAGAATATAAATAAAAGAAAAATCTTAGAATCGGAGAATGAAGATGATTCCACTATGAAAAACAAATTAACGAAACGTAAAAAGACAAGAAGAACTATAGAGGTAGAATCTTCATCAGATGACGATATTATTACTGAGAACTTAGATTCTGCAGAACAAAATAAAGGAAAATATATGCAACAAATAAACAAAATTAAGCGAAATGCCGGACAAAAGTACTATACAAAAAGAGGAAAATTCATTCCAGCAAAAAAATTTGAATCCAAAAATTGTAACTGCTCGAAGAAATGTATAGAACATGTTAATGAATCACAGCGTAAAGCAAATTTTGATCAGTTCTGGAATATATGTGATTTCAATCAGCAAAATGTATTTCTCTATTGTAACGTTCAACGTAAAACTGTAAATGGAAGAAGGCCAAGAAATTATTCGGGCACTTGGAGGGCATATGCTTATAAATTTTACCTGGTCACCTCTGGTAGGAACATTTTAGTATGTAAGACGTTTTTTTATTAATACTTTCCAAATATCTACTGGACGAATTAATCGTGTTTTAAAAGCGCATGAGAATAGTCCAAAATACGTGCGTGGAAAAATAGATGGTTCTTGCAGAAGAACTAGTGAATTAGTGACGAATACAGTGATAGAACACATAAAAAGCTTTTCGGCATTTGAAAATCATTATACCCGATCCCAAAATCCAGAACGGACGTTTTTAAACCCTGAATTAAACGTAAAAAAATGTATAATTTATACTTAGAAAAATATAAGGGAAATAATTTGAGTTCAGTTAATGAATGGACATACAGGAAAATCTTTTAACGAGATTTTAAGTTACATTTCCATTTACCACGTAAAGATACCTGTGCAAAATGCGATTTCTTGAGCATGAAAATTAAGGCAACAACTGATGAAGAAAAAAAAAACGATTCTTGTACAAAGACACGATTTTCACTTGCAAGATGCTGAATTAGGAAGAAAATCATTATAAGAAGATAAAATTCTGTCATCAAAAAATCCTGATAAATACTTTGCCTCTTCTTTTGTTTTACAAGAAGTCTTACTCTACCCCAAATTTTCTGTCTCAATCGCATATTATAAACGAAATATGTATGTTTTAAACAAAGGCTTTCACAATTTCCACGATAATAAAGTTAACATGTATGTGTGGGACGAAACTATTGCTAACAGAGGATTGTAAGAAGTAGGTTGTTGCTGTTTGAAATATATCCAAAATGTAACAACCCAACGTTACGTTATTGCCTATAGTGACATGTGTACTGGGCAAAATCGAAATATACCAATGGTGTTGATGTGGTTAAAGATTGTCCAGTCGTTGGAAAATAATATTGTCATAATTTATGACAAATTTTTACTCTTGGGGCATTCATACCTTCCGAAAGATGCAGATTTTGGCATCATAGTGTTACGCTAATGGCTCAGAAAGTGATTCGAATCCAACTGACGTTCGATATTAACTCTGCCCTTATGCAAAATACACTTCACAAGGTAACTCGTCTTCATAAAGAACCCAAGGTTT
>JBCFXI010003203.1:0-11278 GCA_038496175.1 Ampulex compressa
ATATAATAAATTTATGTTAATATGTGCGTTTAATATTAACAGTAAAAATACCACTGGACTATTGGATCGTCGAAAGAAAATACAACTTGCAAATAATACATCTTAACACTAAATCGTTTCTTAGAAAAATCGCTGTACTTCGTAGAAGTACTTTTTTTTTTGAAGATGTTGCACGATTTCATAACAGAGTGTGAATCATTCTATCGACCTATCGACATCTTTTTTCAATACCATTTTGCTTTAAGAATACACGTGGTGTATATAAATATATAGAGCAAGTGGCTGATAGGTTTCGCGTTGAATATTTATCACCTTCCAGCTTAGAAATCAGCAAAGCGATCGACGATTTGAGGAAACTCAAGGCTTCCATTGATTAATCAAGTCTCCATACCTGACATTGTATCGAATAGGTATTAACTGCACCAAAAAAGAGAAATTATCCAGCTTTTTGGCCTTGTCGCCAAAAAGTGCGAGAGGGTTGAGGAATTAAAGGGGCAGACCGAAGAAGATCGGTGGCTTTGGGGCGGTTTCGAGGGTTCCATCCCTGGGGGATGGCGACGTATTTTACGAGCACCAGTGTTTCTCCTGCGTGGGTGTAACTCCGGCCTGTGCACCTCACGGTTGGGGTGGAAAAAGATGAGGGTATACTCTCTAACACTCTCACGCTGATTTTCTCCCTCTCTCTCTCTCTCTCTCGTGTCACTTTCTCTCTTTCTCCTTTCATTTGCGTGAGTTGGTGAACGAGTAAGAGAGTTTATGAGAGAGAGAGAGAGTGTGTAATGGAGAGAATGAGAAAGATAGGATAAGAGAGAAAGAGAGAGAGAGAGAAACAGTTGCGTTTTCTCTGTATCCTTTCCTTTTCCTCTCGTGTCATTTTCTCTCTTCCCTCTTATTTCTCTCTCTCCCTTTCTTTCTGTCTCTTTCGCGCATGTGTAAATGAGTGAATGAGAGAGAATAAGCGTAAGGAAAAGGATGAGAAAAAGAGAGAGAGAGAGAGAGAGAGAGAGAGAGAGAGAGCGAAACAGATGCGTTTTTTCTGTATTCTTTCCCTTTTCTCTCGTGTCACTTTCTCTCTCTCTCTTTCTGTCTCTTTCGTGCGTGTGTAAATGAGCGAAAGAGAAAGAGAAAGCGCGAGGAAAAGGATAAGAAAGAGAGAAAGAGAGAGAGAGAGAGAGAGAAACAGTTACGTTTTCTCTGTATTCTCTCCTTTTTCTCTCGTGTCATTTCCTCTCTTTTCCCTCCCATTTCTCTTTCTCTCCCTCTTTCTGTCTCTTTCGTGCGTGTGTAAATGAGTGAATGAGAGAGAGAGAGAGAGAGAGAGAGAGAGAGAGAGCATGAGAGAAAGGATCAGAAAGATAGAGAGAGAGAGAGAGTTTGCAGGTGTGTATATATATACATATGTACAAAGATTTCGACGTTGATGGATAGTCTCCCGGTGCTCTCAGTTCCTGTCCGTCCTATAAACTCCACCTACTCCACTGACCATACGAAATCTCCCCCTTCCGGGCGTACACGTTGCGTTTAGTGCCCGGCACAGGGCCATTGTTCCCGCCGACTAATTCGGCATTCCAGTGGCCGGCCGCTTGCAGTCGACAGAAGTCCCAGGACTGAACAGTGAAGGCGTGCTTTGCCGGAAGGAAGAATCCTGAAAGAGCTCGGGGGAATATAAACGAGGGGAGGCGTAAGTAGTCTGGGATGTCCGTTAAATTGTGGCAATGGCTGCTCAACGGCGAATGCTTTTGGAGGATTGTCGCGATATAATCTGTGACTTATAAGAAAACAGTGGAATTCGATCTCGATATCGAGGATTCGTGAAGATGATCGAAGACGATTTCTCGAAGGTTTGTCGAAAAAGAATTATTCGATTTTGACTATCTCTAATTTCTAAGAATATTTAACACTATTCCTATCAGACATTTTCGAGATAGATTTGAGTGTACTAAATATATCCTTAAAGAAAAAGAGGACGAAGGAGACATGTCGATAGATTAATCTATCGATCTATGCGCTGCGAGAAAATCGTGAAAAATCTCAGCAGTGACCCCAAAGTTCTACGATTTTTCAAAGGAACCGGTCATTTGACATTGTTTTTAATAGTGTTAATTACAGTACATTGATATAACAATATAATTTGGATTCCTAGCGGACTTCCCTGAGGAGATCCGCTGATCGCTGTTCTTGACACTGGTTTGAGATGAGGGAGCGGGGGCCATTAGTGGAATGGAGACGAGACGCGAGACGGAGAGAGTTTCGCGAGGACCGAAGATCATCGAAACGGTCCCTTGCGGAGAAACGGGACGAAAATTTACATGAAAAAGGCGTGGCGCGCTTTGCCCAAGTGTTTGAAGAAACGTGTCAACAAAGCAAGGACCGCCGGGTTTATAAGTATCTAAATATACCCCAGCTCGAAAGCGACGATAATAAAATCTGTCGTCCCTTCTTCGTCCTCCAACTCTTGAACGAGGGCGCATCGAATGGTATTTCCTCGAAATATTTATTCCGGGTACTGCCCACTTCTGTGCACTGTATCTAATCTTGCTGAATTCTCGTGCAAATTGAAAAACACGTTCTCGAGGAGGGGCGAAACGTGAAAAATTATAGAACACGTTGCTGAGGAATCGAAACTCGAGCGTGGGCGTAAGCGCGTCTGACATCGACGCGTCTATTTCCATTCGGAGATGGAGGAGAGAAATTTGGCCAAGGTGGCCGCCATTCTCGGGATGTTTTCACCGCAGCGGGAGAAAAATGTTGTTGGTACAACCTGGAAATGTGGTCAAAGCTATTCGTGGCACCTTTGAGATTTTTACGGCGCCGCCAGCAATATCGGTGTAGTACGTGCCGCTGCTGTGGCATCAAAAGACCATTGAAGATCCGTATAAAGGGTGGCAAATTTGCATAATACCCGCAGATCGTCGTACTATAAAAGTACAAGAGCTTCGACGCGATTCGAAGTTATACCAAACTCGAAATACGTATACAACCCATTGAAGAACCATTCGAGTACCTGAAAACCACCGAATAAAATCATGAAAAACTACTAGTAACAAAATTAATAGAATTCTTCATCGATAATAATATTTCTAAAAATGACCACGTAATGAATTCTTCAAAAATATAACTTCGCAGAAATGACAAGCGTTAATGATTTAATAATTATAACCACTTTACGGAATGTTACATCGTAAAGCTGTACATGTTACGAAAGGATGCAAAAGCACATTCTTTAACAAGTAGCAATTAAAAAAATTCCATTTATCTTGGTGTACACGTAAAAACGACGTTCTCCATATTATATGTCTCATTCCATTAAAATTCCACACGCGGAAACTCACATCTGAGACGTTATATTCTCAAAGGCAATTGAAAAATTACGCTGGAAATAGCGGCCTTGGTACACCGTGTAAAGGTATGAGGCTCAGTTTCCGCCCCGCTGGAATTTCATTTTATAAGGGTGAATGTGAAAATAACTGAAATTCCGGGAATGGCTTTAATTTGCATAACTTGCCGCTAGACAGTTGCACGGGTTTACAAGTTGAGATATCCCGTCGTCTAATCCAAGCCAATCGTGGAGCAAGGCGAGGCAGCGTTAGAATCGAAATAATCAACTTCTCCAGCTCCGGCCTACAAAACTAATATCCATTTTTCATCCCAGCGAGAGGCCAATCGATCGGAGGATCGAGGCGCAATAAAAATAAAAAATATCGCAAGCGCAATGGCGGATGAGTTTCCAGGCGGCGGAAGTTGTGCAGCGCTTGATTAGAAGCAAATGGATGGGATCGATCTTAATGAAATTGGCAGGGCCGTGAATTTGACGCACTTGCCCGCGGTACTAATTGGAAACAAAGTCTCGCCTATTCGCGGATCGCTGCCGCTTTAATGGCAATCCTATGTTCCGGTAAAATCCTAGGGGTAGGCGAGGCAAACGCAAAAAAGGAGCCTCGATGGGAAACTTACGCGACACGAAGGCGAGCTTTCGATTTTATACGCCGAAAGGCGGATTAAATATTCCCTTCATCAGTGTATCGAACAATCCATTAAAATAGCCTCACAAGCATAGTCTATATTATTAAACATCCGACGTGCAGATTAAATAAATCCTTAAATCGGGAGAACCAAGCTTGGTAGAATACATCGAACGACTCTTTGGATCAACCATTTAATTTCCCAGCCCAGTAATCGCGCGTTATTCGCCAGGGCCAATATTTTCCGAAATCCAGAAAACCGTCGAAGCGTGATATTTGCAAAATCCAATTGTGCGGCGAGCTCGTATGGTAGCCTCGCCATTGCGGTGTTAGGATTACGGAGGGGAGAAAAAAAACGAGGAAGAGCGGCGGCGGCGTAGACCGATGCTCTCCAGGATAAATATTTAGCCGCGGCCTCGGCGGCTCCGGCGGGTAAATGACGAAATAAGGGCGAAAGGCCATTAGGGGGCTATCTCACTTTAAGAGCGAACGGGTCGCTCACCCCACGGCTCTCAACTCCTAAAGCCAGTCCCTGAACCGAGAGGTGAGGGCACCTGGCTGGCATCGCACCGCTGCAAAATATGCCTCGTTTTACATATATCTCGAGTCCTCTCCTCGCCTCCTCGCGCTCCGGTACAGTGCCTTATGAATGAAACACGACGGATCCGAGGATCGCTGCGATTGTCCGCCGGGCGCTGCTTGGGATCAAAGCAGCGGTCGAAACCAAAGGCGACTACTCGGTGCCTCGACGAATGTCCCTCGATATTTGCCAAGATGGTAGGTTCACGTGTAACCCTGTTCTTCGTTCTACAGGTTTCCTCTAGGATGAGTGTGGATAATTCGAGGAGAATCGCTCAGCATTGGAATCACGTGGGAATTACGACTCGGTGGTTATTCGCATTGGACTTGGCCACGATTTACGTATACACGTATTTTATTCCACTGGTGGATTTTTTTTTTTTTTTTGTAGAAATGCAGATCCGGGCAAAGTGCTATTTAACATAAAAGAAGGCGGGGATTAGGTTTGAAATTTCCATTTTCATTAAACTCCTGGATTCTGCCACGCACGTTTCGGCGCGCTTCACCTGGATTTCGACTGGCGTCGAGATTTCTCGGCGTTAATTAATCCCGAAGTACCGGGAGCATCATCGTAATGTACGGGAGCGATGGTTAAATATCCTTTCTGTGCGCGAGAGAGTGAGAGAGAGAGAGAGAGAGAGAGAACGAGCGAGTGAGCCAAAGCGTAAGGAAGAGTGAGTGAGTGAGAGAGAGAGAGAAAACGAGCGAGTGAGCCAAAGCACGAGAGTGAGAGAGACAGAACGAGCGAGTGAGCCAAAGCGTGAGAGAGTGAGTGAGAAAGAAAACGAGCGAGTGAGCCAAGGCGCGAGGGAGTGAGTGCGAGAGAGATAGAACGAGCGAGTGAGCCAAAGCGCAAGGGAGTGAGTGCGAGAGAGATAGAACGAGCGAGCGAGCCAAAGCGTAAGAGTGAGAGTGAGAGAGATGGAGGTAGGGATCGAAACGGCTGGATTGCGCGCGAGTCGTTCGAGACGGCCGAGGAACCACCGAGTGTCCCGGGGGGCTCTTGGAATTCCTGCGGCTGGCAAAAATCCCCGATGGCTCTCTCCTCGTCCGGGAGAGACGGGCTAATGCGAGAGACGATTTTGAGGGGTCCAGGTATGGATGCTAGCACTGGCGCGTCTCGACGTAATTAATGGCCGAGATGGAATCGGTAGACCCGCGGAGAAGCGATCGGGGATGCGGAGGGTACGATAATGGCGAGAGACGGATGTGCATCTCTCTCTCACTCTCTCTCTCTCTCTCTATTCCTTCACTAACTCATTCACGTATCCTCTCACTCACTCGCTAATTCTCTCTCCCTCTCTCTCTTTCTCTCTCACTCTCTCTACTCCTTCACTAACTCATTCACGTATCCTCTCACTCACTCGCTAATTCTCTCTCCCTCTCTCTTTCTCTCTCTCTCTCTTTTTCTCTCCCTCTACTCCTTCACTAACTCATTCACGTATATTCTCACTCACTCACTAATTCTCTCTCCCTCTCTCTCTTTCTCTGTCTCTATGTCTGTCTCTCTCTACCTCACGAACGATCAAGTTATAGAGGTTCCGAGCCAGGAGACGCCATTATCATGGCATCGGACACCTCCCCTGCATAAACTCGTTAGCGTCGATTGTGCGCCTGTGCCCGAGTGCAAACAGAAATCCGCGATCCTTGCCCGATAAAACTTGAGGACGCCGCTGATGGGGAAGATTGGCGTTTTCCAGCCACGGCGCAAATCCGACGAATGGACGTTTTCTTTTTTTCTTTTTTCTTTTTGCACAGCATCCGATCCTCGAGGGTGTCTGTTGGGTGTCGATACTTTTTCTTCCTCGAGGAGGAGGCGTGGATTGCGGATTTCGTGTGAATTAAAATTCGATTGGAAGTGGGTAAAAGATGAGGTAGACGTTGATATCGTCGCCTAACGAAATATTATCTTAGATATTTGGGAATGTCGGAGGAAGGAGTGAAATTTGTAGGTGCAGATCGAATGCGCGTCTTTGGATATCACGATTGTATTGGTGGGCCAAATTTCTGCAATGGATTATCGCGTCAAATAACGCGAGATCGGGGATAACGAGTCAGGGCCGAACTCGAGGCACTGTTGTAGGTGTTTGACCTCGTTACACCATTCGAGTGACTAAACCTCTGGTCTGCCGTGTACAGAAACTCGAAATTAATAACATTAATTCACGGCACGATTTTGACAATCACGACAAATCAATGGGGCGGAAATGGAAGTTGGAGGCGACTGAGGAAAGGTTGAGTCAGAGGAGCCACGTGCCGTTCCTTGAAATTGATTTCTCTTTTACTATAATTTCTCGTCACGTACTCCGAGCCGTTCCTCGACATATCATAATGCGACCTCGTACGTTTTATTCAAAACAAAGCGGCATCCCCATTAGACTCGTGCTTCTTTTTCTCCGCCTAGCGACGCCATGCTGGGGGAAAACGACTACATAAATAACGACAATAATTGCATCCTCGTTTCTGTTTTTTTTTGCACTATCTCCAGAGAAAAAATATAATCCCACGAATTGTTATCGTGCGCGTAAATGTAGGAGCAAAGAGATAAGCGTGTAACGATTCCATACTTTTGATCTACCCTTTTAAAAATAGTGTGTATATAATTAATAACAGTACTGAACAAATGTTCATATTTCCTTTTGGTATACAAATTATTTCATCAGCCAGAAAAAATACTTGTTTATTTTTTACTCTTTTGCTCAATTTTATCCAGCTTCTTTATCTCGCATTTTTTGTGCGCCATATCGATCATCATAACGTATGTACCAAACACGACTCTGCAAGGTACGTACATATGTAGTTACAAGTATCAAACGGCCCTATCGAATATCATATCGGCGAGTCCGAGTTAAGTCGCCATCCGAAAGAGGACAGTCGCGCGCGCGCGATATCGAAATCCCTCTTCATCCGGCTTTTACGCAACTGCAGAGGCTACTTTGCGCTGATTTTTTTCTTCTGCTCTCCGTCGCGAATTCGAAAGACAGGCATGGAGGAGCGTCGGGAATAGGCAGGGCCAGAGTCGGCCTCATATGTCGGGATTATCGCGTTGGCCCCTTTTCATCCGCCGACCTCGTCAGTGGCGCGATCCTCGCGGCTGTTTGCGGACCGCCGCGCAAAATGTACCAAACACGGTGCCAAGTAAAGGGTGTCTCGATAAAAACTTGAATCTCGAATCGCGCGCCATTTTCATTTCCTAATCCTCTCGTCAGCCATGTTTAATAGCTGTCATATGAAAACATATTAAAGGGTGTCTCGATATAAACTTGAATTTGGAATCGCGCGCCATTTTCATTTCCTAATCTTCTGGTCCGCCATGTTTGATAGCTGTCATATGAAAACATATTAAAGGGTGTCTCGATAAAAACTTGAATAACGATTCGCGCGCCATTTTCATTTCCTAATCCTCTGGTCAGCCATGTTGGATAGCTGTCAAATGAAAACATATGACGTATGAATATACATGGATATTTAAGAAAATGGCGCGTTACACCTTGGAAGAACGCTTATTAATTGTACAGGCTGATCGAAGGAGCGGGGAAAATTCTACAATGACGATTAGCAGGTTGGATGATTTATTTTGGTGCGGATAATTGTACCGATCAACGTCGATGCAAAGTACGCGGGTATTAGCATTTTAATTAAAACCACGTCACCCCAAGCCTCGCAAGAAGTGACTGGTTATAAAGATTTCTCCTGCCATTGAAAACTCGTAATTATATTTCTTTACGAAACGTCTATTATATTGAATATATATCGTGATTATAATTATATATCGAATTATTTATTATTGAAACTATATACGAAGTTAATTATATATTGAACTATATATTAGGTTCGTTACTGAATTCATCTTGAGTTCCAAACTGAATGGCTTTATCGGTAAGCATCGAAAATTCGCTAAACCTATAAGGAACAGAAAAAGAAGGCCGTTTTCGACAGGCGGGAGTATACATTTGGACGAGCCACGTTCGTGAAAGGAATAGTTTTGGTCCCCGCGTGAAAAGCACGCGGCAAGAGCGTAAGATTAAAAGCCGTGCACTCTGCGGATTGACGCTCATCAGACGCGAGCACCTTTTGGTAGTGAAGAGGGGTCCTCTGGCATACACCTTGCCACAAAATTTCCAATATTCCACGGTTTCCCGTATCATTATTACACCGCAAAGTTTCCGCCTCTCGAGCATACCGTGACTCACTAATTCGTTCACGGGTGACTGCGTTCCAGTAAATAATTTATAAATTTTTCTATATTTTATTTGCGATGTAAAAACAAACGATGTAATGTTGTATTCTAAACAAATACGTATGCAAGCATGGCGTGAACAAATACGTAAAACTGTATAGTATGGATTCGTTTAAAGTTTTCAAAGTCCTCGTAAATTTTGAACCTGGGTGTATTTATCAGCGCGTGAATTTCACGGATGGTAATTTTTACACCTTTGGAATGGCAGTGCCTCCTCGAGAGCATCGTACCTCGAACTTTACGAAAGCCACGTGTATTTCTAAGACGTGGTATGGTTTTTTAGAAAATCTAGCGCGTGTATTCAAATCCTCTTTAAATAAGACTCTAGACTAAATAACTTTGACAGCCAATACCAATATGAAAGGACAGGCGATTATAATAGAGCCGTGGTGAATGAAGATCGAGAGGGCCAATGTGAGATTTCTAACTTTAACTCGAACCTTCTATCTTTAGAATTCCTCGTGCACCGCTTATAGCCTCGATGGGTCAGTGTCTATTTCAAGTACGCGATCCTAGGGTAAATGACACTCGCAATGTCGAAAAACGAAACGATTAAAATAATATTTGTCAGCCATAATTTAAATAAAACAACGATAACAACTACCTATAAAATACACGTAGTTTTCTATTTGAGCCTCCTAAAAACTAAAATAATCAACTTTAGGATTATTATCACTATTCTTACATCTACTTAAATCACACGTCTACCTGACCTTAAATAAGTTCCTGAAGTAATAAATAATAGTCATCCAAACCAACAAAAAAAAATCGCCATTTAATAAAAATTGCAAATTATTAGTTCCAAATCGATTTTCCGCCGAGAATACTTTTCAATTTAAATATACCGCTCAGTGCACCGAATAAAAGCTGCGTACTAAAAACATAATTAAACCTCGGTTTACAACATTTTTCCCTTCATATATAAAGCACGGTGTACGGAATAAAAACAGCGTCCTATAAATCTAATTGAATTACAGCTCACAATATTTTTCCCTTTCAACCTAACGAGCAGCGTAAGATAAAAACAGCGCGCTAAAAGTATAACAACGGCATCGAGAGATGGAAAGCCAGCAGTCTTAATTGATAGACATGAAATACTACTCCTAATCATCTTGCTCGATTAATCCAAGCTTTTCTCTTAATTCGAGCCGTGTTCTCGAAGTACGGAGGGCTGTATTATCCAGATGTAGGTTGAGAATATGCGACGAAAGTGAATCACGGTACCCCTATTTAATTAATGGACCCCGGATCGAAGCAATGCCAAAGAACGAAACGTATCTGGCCCAATATTCGAGGTAGCGTCGGCCCGAATTTCCCGCGTATCGCTCGAGCCTCAGTGGGCGAATAAGGCCGTTGCTATTCGTCCATCATCCAGCGGTTCTTAACCTTTTTAACACCAGAACTACCAGCCACTCTCTGGCCATATTTAGAACACCACATACATCACTAAAAAAAAAAAAGGGGAGAGTAAAAGGAAATTTTTAGTAAATCAAAATGGCGATCTAAATACCGCATGAAAATCATGGAAAATCTAAAAAAATACATCCTTATAAAACACTACGATTTTTGTAAAGAAACGACTGACCAGTCATTTTGACTCTTGCACCCCCTCAATAAAATACCTATATATCATCTATTCGCGAAAAAACATTTATCGCGTAAACTAATGTATTTATTTACAACATATATCACTATACAATATAGAAAGCAATACTTAAATTCCAATAGCTAGGGTGCTCTTGTTCATTCATAATAAATACATTAAAACGAAGCTTCTATTTTGAGAGAGCATCCTAAGTCATAATATGCATTTTCGAGATTTCTTGTTTGCAGAGAACAATTTTTCAAATTTCCTAAACCTCTCTCGCACCTTTCGAAACACCATCTCGCGCCCTCAGAGGCGCCCAGGTTAAGAACCACTGGTCGAAACAACGTATCGCCTGCGGATACATCGAGAGGGCCGATTTCTCGCGGGGATGAAATTTTCCATCCAAGGCCGTATGCGGGGATAATGCTTGGCAACAGCTGGCCGCGAGGGGAGGAAGAGGGACCCGCGGATGGAAGGGTGGCCCTCCTGCCCCGGTTCGAGCCTCGTATTTTATTCCTCGACGAGGGAGGGTCGCCGGCGACGTAATGTCCCGCGTCCGTATTTAAATTTCGGCCCTCAGTCCGTGGGACCGCGGAATTGTAAGCGCGTTACGACGGATTTATGTTACCGGGACAGGAGGTGCGCTTGGCCGCTCCGTAGGCGTAATACGAATTCTGCGTCTGAAAGCCCTTTGGAGATACCGCCATCCGGGGGATGGGGAGATATCGGTGGATATTATCCCTTGTTGCGTCGAGCTTCCAACGCGGGGATTGAGGAAGGGAGGGGGGAAGTGGAGGGGGAGGAGGAGGAGAAGGGGGGATAAGTTAGCTTTCGCTCTCGCGATAAAGCACCAGGAACGGACCAGCGGGTGGGATACAGGTAAATTCCAATTTATTTTCACTTCATAAA
>JBCFXI010003204.1:0-11275 GCA_038496175.1 Ampulex compressa
TATATATATATATGCGAAAGGTATATATATACACATACGCTATCGCATGAAACTATGCGAACAGCGTGTTGCGTTGCTTGATGATACCGTGTTGAAATGCGGCGCATATAAAGGATTAAATAGACCCAACGACGTCACGTAGATTCTAAGTTACTTCGGAGGTCCTGCAAGGGCATACCGTATTTACGACGCCTCACGCGGTACTGCATCGACTGCAAAATGTCATTAAAAATTTGGGTCGTGCCCCTGGCAGGATAAGACGGATCTACGTCGCTCCTAAAGGCACTCTGATCATCGTTTTACGATACGAAACTATCCGTAATGTGGCACTTTTTGTACAGCCACGTATGTACATAAGTTATTCTAAGTCGAAGCATTTCGAGCTTCGCCGACGAAACGCAGCCGGGTTCCCAAGTTTTTATGGAAAAACTTCGTCGGGGGTTCCGAAAAGGTCACTGGACGCCGCTGTCGCGTTTAAGAACCATTGTTCTTGCCGTGATTGTGGAGATTTGGCCTCAAGGTCACGGCGCCTTCTACCCAGAAATTAGGCCTCTCGAGCATGTTCTGCCAGAGAGAGAGCTCCCGCCCAGTGGCGTCCATCCAATCGACTGGTTTGCCGTAGTGCTTTCCTGTAACAATGCACACTTTTAAATTCATCCATTTAAAAGTGCTCGTTGATAAGAAATGTGCATAGACAGCCCAGTGGTGGGTTTACACATTCGGATATCTGTCGTTATGTATTTTTTGGAGGCTGCTTCTCCTTTATTTTTTAATAAGCGTCTTCGAGTTAGGGATATTAGTTAAATTAGTTGAAGGAGTCACTATTTCCGTGTGATAGCTCTTAACGCCCTATCATAAATTTTAAAACGACGTTATACAGTCTTCGTTAATCTCTGTCACCTTCTTTGTTCCTTCGGTTTGAATGTATTTGGTAGGTTTACATTGTGTTATACTATTAATTATGGGGAACTATCAAGTAGCAGGCTCATACTTCTAAAAAATGAATTCAGTATTTAATACTGATAACGGAAATTAATTGAATTGAGTGTTTTGTATTAATTTTGCGGGCCACTATGTCGTAGCAGCTTTTGCAATTGCTACAGTGTAAATACGCCACAAGAGTAGACAAGGAAGTAGTCAGCAGTTAGTATTATCCAGGGATACGCACCTGTGCCTAGATTGAATCGCACACCACCCAAAAATTCGTTGCTAGCGATTCGATCGTGGTCCCAAACAGTCAACTCCAGACCGCGTTCCGCCAATTCTTGCAGACTCACATCTTTGTAGATGAAAGTGTGGCCCCAAACTGGAGAACCTCCGCACCTTCTAACTACTCCTGTCTTTTGTTTTCCCGAACGGCCTTTGTCGGGCAATAAGTAACTGTGGCAAAGAGTTATTTAATTGATTTGTTAGCTTTCAGATATTAATTAAGTAATAGATGACAATTATAGAAAAATAATGTTTCTATATAACATTCGATTATCATTATGCGAATTACAAATATTTTCGAGAAATATGCGTAGAACTAGATGTCTTTATTACTCATTTGTCAATTTTATTTGAAAATGTCAATTGCGGCGGTTAATTAGCTGTAGAACAAGCTACCTGTATTTACTGTCCGATCAATATTAATTGAATAATCTGCTTTAACGATGTTAGAGAGAAGTAGTTGCAAAAAAATAATATTTCATATTCAGACTAATAGTCTTCATTGTTGTGCTGTAGTTTTATATTTTTTTCTACAAAATACTTAATTAAAAAAAGATATATGTATGTTGATATCAGAAAAAATAGTTATTTGACTTGACATCTAATATAGCCATTTAATGTGCGATTAGTATTATATCACTTATTAACGTATACACAAGACCCGGAAATATCTTTGCACCAATTGCTGTTTATGTATGAAACATCTGAAATCAGAAGTATGTACCTTTTACAGAAAGGATCGCATGTCCCTGAATTTTTTGCTCTCGTTTGTAGATTCCTTGCTTCTTTCACGAGCACGTGCAATGCACCACGACTCCAATTTTTTCTAGATTTCGAAACACCACGATGATCCGATCCAACCTCTCGTTCTCTTTCCTGCTGTGCGGGATCCGGCGGTACAAACTTCAAACCGACGATTACTTCGCCTTTATAAGCAACTGGATCGTCGAACGGTTCAGTCTGCAACGGTGAATACGTATTAATAATTTCTTAAGACTGCAACAATTCCATTTAATTCCCTATATTCGTAACAATTTGACTGTATATTTCATTTAATCATTATATTTAATTATCCAAATCTTAATAATTATCTGTAATGTAAACGATGCGTATCTCTAAACGAGTGTTCTCAGTTCATACAATCAAAGCCATCTACCACACGTTACTGGTGCAATACTAACGTTTAACGTAATCCATTACGCGAATACAAAAGCGTAGCGCCGAGTTTTTCGTAATTGCTGTTAATATAATTTCTTAGCAAATCTCCTACTACACTATTGCCAGTCCATAAACTGCGAAGTACCCAGTGAGAATACTGCAATAACAAGCTCTGCTTTGTATTGAATATTAGGACGAAGAAATGAAGGGGAGAACGAAAATAATGAAGTTGTTCGTGCATCTGTGAGATCATGAGCATCGTGTCTGCCTGACGACTTACTTTCTTCTGATGCATATGCAAGGTTCTATGTATATCGCCAGGAAATATTCTATTCCTACTGTATGGATATGTAGTCGGGTGTAAACTTACTCTCTCTTGAAGTGGATACCATCTCGGCGTGGGATCGTCGAAAATTTTGTTCTCCAGGGGCATTCGCACCTCGCCGAGGAAGTCATTGCGGCCGAACATGTCGGAATGCCAGACGGTTAGCCAGAGCGTCCTGGTTTCCAAGCCGCTCAGGCTCATGTGAAACTGAAATGCCGCGATAGCAAAACATTCAAGCTCTAATGTTCATGCAGGGCAACAGGCACGAGCGAGGAATACCTATGCGAAATGGTCATGGAACTTACCTTCAGTGTCTCGTTGAATTCGGGATTAAGGGTGTGCTTTTTCACTTTCGTCTTTCGTTTGCCGCTCTTCGATTTGTCCGGCAGTAAGTAAACCTTTACGTAACTGCAAAGAAAGCATCGAAGCTTTTTCAATGAACGTTCGACAATGAAGGTTACAGGTTGGAATTAAAGATTTGTTGGGGAATATTAC
Organism: Ampulex compressa; assembly: GCA_038496175.1. Taxonomy (NCBI): domain Eukaryota; kingdom Metazoa; phylum Arthropoda; class Insecta; order Hymenoptera; family Ampulicidae; genus Ampulex; species Ampulex compressa. Next base: position 3,188 of record JBCFXI010003204.1, read on the forward strand.
TTATAATGCATAGCGTTGTATATGATATTAATAAATTCTCTATATAAACGTACGGGGTTAGAATGTTTGAAATTATAGGTTTCGATAGGAAAGATGATAAACACTTGATAGAAATATGAGTACCCTGAATACGAAATAGTTTAACTCTGCTTTGATAATATTTTCTTGGTAAACATACATTTTATGAGCATTAATTAAATGAAAATATGGAGGTTTAAATGTTATAAAGCCGTTTGAGATTTAAAATACAATTTGTGAATAGTAGGAATAATAACATAAATTATGTTTGAAATTAGAAACTTAAATATTATTGAAAAGACATTCCTGGTATAAATATAATATTGCATACACTAAAAACGCGTATATAAAATACAATTTTATCTAATTATATTATATGAGAAATTGATTAATTTAAAATTCAGTTTTAATGTACAACAGTTGAACAATCATTAACTTACGGGTCTGAACGCTTGCGCTTCACATCAACAGGCGCGAGGTTCTTGCACTTGGTAACGTGCACCTCAAACGTCAAATGTTTATAATCGTATTGGAGTGCAAATTCGACTTCTCCCGTGACGACAACCGACCTGCAGCACCGACCCTCGCCAGCTCCACTGTAGACCGATGCCATTGAATCCGATCGTGCCTAAAAATTCAATGATCGTTTAGATATTAAACTTGCATTTTTATCCCTTCACGATACAAAATATTGACAATACTGCAAATGTAAATTTAATTGCGCCTACATTTACATTGTTGCATTTGGATGGACTATTGAGTTAGGAAATTTAACATGCAGGCAGTTCTCTACATAATTTTTTACTTTAATTTTTTCAATAGAACGTATAAAATCTCATTAGAAACCATGAAATTTTAAGCATAATACTTTACCGTAAAAATAAATAATGTCAAATAGGTTGTGTCTGATTTTTGTAATAAGGTTCAGTGTGACTCAGAATAGCATTGTTCGATTTTTCTGATAGTTCTGAAAGGCAGTATAACATTATACGTATTTAACAGCTGCTGTATTTACCCCAAGGCTCGATAACGAGGCACGAGTCGCAAGATGGCCAGAGTGCAATCCAGGATCCATGTCATCTACGTCTATCACTGTATGACTAGAGGTTGCACGAGATCCTGCACCGATTATTGGTGTGCTGCATGCTTCTGACAAGCTGCTTCCGTCATCTTCAAACATAAACGTGGCTCGATTAATGCAAACGTGTAATGAATCACTTTGATACTATGCATGCTTTTTAGAGCTAGATAGGACATTTCAATGGTATCGTTATAATCATGAAATTACGTGAAGCAAACAATTATTTATCGGTCATTCCTAAATTTTGCTATATGCTTTCTACAGTTCTCTGAACCAACTTGTCTCCGAATCTGGACTATCCATCGAAGACTTAGCCCCTCCCGTAATATTTCTTGGACATTTGGGAAACAGTTCCAAACTGATTTCATCCTTGCTCTCGAATTCGTCCGTTTCAGTGTCGCTGATGATAAACGTCACGCTTCTTCTATCTTTTTTGGATAAAATAGGCAAACTGCCGATTATGCCTGTAGACTCGTCGAGGCTTGTCGACGCTAATTCTTTATATCCGCCATGCAAGCTGCTGATCAGAGACGCGCTTTTCCCGATGGCCCTTGATCTGTCGTCTTCGATCTTCAAATCTCGCGAAATCGCTATCATGGAATTCTCTGTATCATCCCCCGCGTTATCTAAAATTGTGTCGCTTACGACGCTTCCTAGAAGCACCTTCCTATCTTCATCCTTGACATTATCGTTTGCCTTGGTGTCCGACCAATGGCCCAATTCTTTTAAAGTCTGCTTCTCGTCGATTACTTCATTTTTAACGTCAGTATTGGACCCCAAATTTATAGTGGAAGAAACGCGTTTCATAGTGAAGCATGGAGTGCAGCAACACTCCAGGAGCCAGCTCCGGCTGAGACGTTGCGCCATATGTCCAGCGGTCCAAGAAGGTCGATGCGGCGCGTTGAAAGTCGAATAACGCGTATTCTTGGTCATTTTCTCCGTGCAAGTGTGTTCGACTTTGCGAGAAATTCTTCTCCTCGGATCTTTATCCTCTCAACGCGTCTTACTCAAATTAAGACACTTATTTTTTTTTGTTTCAGGATATTTGAAGAGGCGCGACTGTTGCGATTTATGGCGAAGATTTTAATGTGCCCTCTTGCCCTTTTTTTTTTTTTTTTTTTTTTAATAAATATTAAAGGCGTCGATTGTTTAGGTCTTTAGCTTCTAATGTGCTTTTGCGATTATTGTATCGTCGATGTAATTATTTGCGGCGATAGCGTTACTCTCTCTTTGCAACTTATAATAATATTAATAAGACGTCTCACGCCTTCACTGTTTCAGAATAGAATAATAATAGATACGTTAGTGTTTTCTTTACGCTTTCTTAGCTTTATTTTACAGAGAGAACGTAATACAAATATTTACGTCGATTACTTTATATGAGACTTTCTATTAAAATTTTTAGTAAATTTAGCGTCTTAATATTTATTTATAACGGATTTTTAATATAACGTCTATTAATTTCACATCGTTTCTATATAATTCTGAACCAAGGAAATGTTATCCTCTCATTCTAATGTTAATTCCTTGCTACACTGTCAATGCTCACAAAATACCATGCACCATATTTATGATATAAAACTTATTAGAATCTTCTTAAAAGCTTAAACACCCCCGCAATTATATTTTACACAACTTTCTCGGATTATTTTCTTTAGCTGTATCTCTAAATCCCGCTGCAAGAAGGGCGTAACGAGTGCTCAAATTAAACCAAGAAATGTTCGATGAACAATTAATCCATGAAAACTCGATATTGTAATTAACGTCACGTTCAATCGCGGACACTGCACTGTCACCAAGACGTGCCCCGAAACGAAACGATTGTTATACTGACGAGTATGCTCATTCGAGAGCCATTTCGCGATAATGTAGCAGGGAGAACAAAACGGACGATAATACTGATGTTTACTTCCGGCTTTCCGGAACGAATAGCACGGCGATACTCACGTTCAAGGCTCCACGTATGGCCACCACCGATAAAGGGCGATATGATTACGGTGACCTCGCGTGTTTAAATTATAAACGTTATAACACGTTCGCGATTAAGCAAGATTTAATTTTATCATACGTAGCAAACACTGAGTGGGAAATCCAGAACGTATATTTGTTTCGAACGCCAAACGAGAATCTCGAAACAATCGATATCTTTCTTCAATCTCTATATTTGTTGCAAAGATAATATTTTGATAATATTTTAATATTTTTGCAAAATATTTTTGACGTAATCTTTTTTTAATCGCTTTCACTAGAGTATTAAATTTATACAGCTAAAATATCTGTGTATATGGTAATGTTATATTGATGCGTATTATGAATGAATTTGAATACTCGCAGCTCATGCAGAACGTATATTTATTTCGAACGCCGAATGAGAATGTCGAAAGAACGTTCGTTCAATGTCCCCATTTGTTGCAAAGATGAAAAGTAGGATAACATTTTTCACTTGATATATTTATCCTTTTCAGTAGAGTATTAAGTACTACTTATACAGCTGAAATATCTTTGTATATGGTAATGCTATATTTGATACAGATTATAATTGAATTTGAATATTTGTAGCGCATTTTAATCTGTTGCACAAATTGATGGGTACTCAATGTGTTGAGTTACACCACTGCGTTACTTTATAAATCGCAAGTGCGTTTCCGAACCTATAGTTATTTATTAGACTCACTCGTACTCGCCGCAATTTCTGCAAGCGGGTTCTCAGAATGTGTGTCAAGGTGAATGGTTGGAGTACCTCTACGTCTTAGATGATAAAGATGCCTTTCATAATGTGCATGTACACGCATTTTACACGTGCAATGCATTTAGGCATCTTAATCCAAGTAAATAAATCTCAGGAAAACGAAGTTTCTCAATGTGATTTTCGAAATTCGTTTTACCGATCATGCATCACAGTCAAACGCTTATTTGTTTTTTATGCTTGCTCAATTATCAGCATGAGTTATTTTCCTGCTGCATGTGAATACGTACGCTTTCACGCAAAAATTTTGACTGCAAATCATAACTTTTATTTATAAATCCTATTAAAATTTTTCCTTACTAAAGGATCTTCGTTATTTTGTTACAAAAGTACACTATAATTCTGCCATCGCTATAGATTTTAGACTAGACCATTTTTATTCGTACTAAGCATTACGAGAATAAATTATTTCTGTGAACTGTGTCGTCGTAAGTAATTTATATGACACCAAAAACACTTGTGACGTGCGATATTTTAATTGATATTCGATAACCCTGGCGCGGCATAATTTGTCTTTACCCCTTTCGATATTTATGTCGAGCATATTCGTCACGAAAAGTTAACAGTTTATTGTTTAATCACAATACTTATAATGTCAATACATACTCATCATGTAGTACCAAGATTTTATTTGTTTTTTACAATTAAGTTGAACTAAAACAAAGAACGTACGTGTCATTTGAACACTTTTCAAGATATTCAAGGATGACAAAAGGAAACAAAGAAAAAATATTCACTTAGAAAGAAAAGAAATATACAGTGAGTAGTTTAGCTACGAAGGCTGTAAATAATATTGATGAATTTTTAGTTGATCAGAATACGAAACTTAAATAAAACAATTATACAATCTTATCATTTCGTTATAATCACTTATACGGCAAGTGCATTTTCTTTGCTTTCGTGGAATATATTTTTCTCCTCTGTAAAATAATTAAGCACACAAGTGCAACTTTTCAAAATAAAATAACACACTTAATTTCATCGTAAACGTATATGACCATTGCTTGCCTTCGGTAAGGCAAAGGATTAATTGATGTTACTTCGGGATTGAAGAAATTCTTCAAGGATTTCCACGTTCCTATTGACAACGGATATCGAGAAAAAGCAGTGCACATTATTCAGGTGAACTCGCGGCGGTAAACAGCCGAGCGTGAAAGCACACGTACATTGCGCACACAGTACAACGTAAAATACCACCGTATCCGGGAGGTAGCAGTGGAAGCTAGCAACGTGGGCGAAAGTCTCCCGGAATTCCGCTTAATTGACACTGAAACGCCATTTTCGATCCAACGTCGAATTTGGGCAGGTATTGGTTTTCTCTTTTCGAGTATAGTCTCTAGTACTTGATCGACGTTGACGTTAAACAGCACTGCTCTCTCTTTTTGGAGGATTATGCGTGATATCAGTGTGTGAAAGGTAAAAGATCGATGAACGTAAATTAAAGAAAGTATTTCATGACGTATTTGATGCGACTCTGATGTGTTGTATTGCGTAATACGTAGAATTTAAAATGGAGTCGTTTGTTTTTGTAATATAGTGGATGGTGTTTCATTGATATCATCTTTCGAGTGGAATTATTTTTTTTCCTCGAATATAAAAAAATCTATATTTAAAGGGAGCTGTTTCTCTAATGGTATGTAATATAGTGGATGGCGTTCAACTTTAGACGATAGTTAAATACCCCGGAATTTCCGTTTAATTCGCATTAGCTTCTCGGTTAATTTCGCACTAATTTACCTTTCCTTTGAAAAACGCCGTTGCGTACCTTCGAGTAATTAATTACTTCTACACTTATTTAAGCGTTAGAAACCTGAAAGGAAGTGGGTATCCGGAAACTGAAGAAATCCAATGCTTCTTCACAGTACAGCAGTTGAATTTAATATCTGTGATTTTAGAAGATATCGTTAAAGAGTTAAAGGATCATTTCAGAAATGATTGTTTAGTACAAGAGCGAAAAGCATTTATAAATACATGCAGTATAATGCATTGTATTCGATATATACTAGAAAACTGTGTTAATGCATTATATCATCTCTCTTGATGCAAAACCTTGCTGTCAAGGTCGAGATCAAAATTATTGATTTATTATTCTTGAGATAAAAGATATTCCAAGTTCTTAGAGTGGAGAGTTGCACCTTCCAACTAAGGCAGATACCATGAGTGAACTTGAAGTTATATGTATATAAAAAGAAAATAGCTACTCTAGTGTGTGATTTTTTGCACGCCTCTATTTAAGATATGGCTTACTCACTATCTTATAGATATGTGTTTTAATTCTCAATTTGATTCTTAACACTTTTAAGTTTAATCATTGAAGTCACGCAGAGTGGCTCAGTCTTCCTCACACACAATGTCGTTCCGTCGACTGAAATTCTAACTCCACAAAACCAGATGGAGAATTCAAACAAGGATTATTAAGAAAGTGTGAGAATTAACTGCTCGTTAGTAACCAATATAATACACACATGTCTCAATAGTATCACGAGCAATAAGGTTAGAATTGCCTATGTATACATTATATGTCTTGTGTTCTTTATCTATACTTTACTGCGTGAGTTGTAGTAATTATAATAATATAAAAAACCATTAGGACATACACATCAAACTCATTCAGATAGGAGCATGGCTGCTAGTGCAACAGAGACAGTGTTACGTTACTATCGTTAATGGCGGTCATCTCAATGGTGCTCACCGCGTTGTTGACCTCTACCGTAAAGCTTCCAAACAGTACATGATTTATGATGACTCCAATGATCACAAAAAGACCATGTCTTATTACTGTGTAATATTCTTTATTATATTATGGGAGAAGACTGCAAAAGAACGGCTTGGTCTTTATTAAATGCTTTCACTGAAATAACGAATCAAGCTAGGCGTAAGCTTCAAGATTTGTGTACCTGTATATACTACCAATAATATATATCTCCTAAGAATATTCAACATAAATATATAAAATATATATTATTACTCCCCAGTGACCAATTGTTTCAGCAAAAAAGTGTGCGCTTTTACGTCAATCACTGATCTATAAAGGTGGGTTTTCCTAGTGACCAGTTTTATGCGCAGCAAGAACCGAATTTGCTTAAAAACGTTGGCCGTAGTGCAAAATATAAACTTTCCATCGCGCTCGTGCCAACGTTTTTAGAGAAATTCAGTTCTTGCTGCGCAGAAAACCGATCGTTAGGAAAACTCATCTTAAAACTAAGAAAAATTTCGTCGTCGATCCGCTCACGATTGCTTGTAAATCAATCGTAGTGAAATTAGTCACAGATTCCGGTACATCGCTGGAGTATGCAGTCGATCGTTTTTCATTTCGCGGGTGCACGGTGAAACGCATCGTGTAATCTGCTCGCTGATAAATCGCAGTATCGTCGTACCCATCCCCCCTCTCCTGCCGGAGATTAATTAATCGCGCAGCAATTAATTCGTCGTCGATCAATAACGAGCAATGCGCTAAATCATGCCCGATTGTCCGAGGCTCCGAGGGTTTTTAAAAGATCGGGACACAAACGAGGAGTATAGCCGCACGGAGGTAATGGCTTCGCAGTTGTCAGAGAAGCACCGTTTCTCGATTGTGCAAAAAGGTTGACACGCATTCCAAAGTCGACGGAGTCACTAGTCTCGTGCCTTCGTTTGCTGGCTTTCTCGGGGCGGTTGATCGTGATTTCGAAAACGATGTTGCACCTTTGCGTTCTGTCGTACTGTTACTTGTTTTTTGATTTTTGAAAAACTTTAAAATAGTTGCTTACAATAGTTTTAATACGATGAAACTCTCCTATGTAAATAGTAATGGAACTTGTTATATAATATAGCGATTTGGTGGAAGAATGCGATTTTAAGCAGTATGTTTAATAGCGCAAACCTGCGAAGATTTTTGTACTGTCCTGATGAAAGATCAATACCTCAGTATCGCGAAAATTGGCGATATGTCTGCTAAATATATCCTTTTGCTACACAACATTTGTTGTTTAATAGTTATAAACAGTTTAATAGTTTAGTATTTATACCATCCATTAAACGCTTGGTTTATGTATATTGTTTAGAAACTTTAAAGCATCATGGATTAAATAAGTAATGAATCATATAAATAATCAGTAGGTTTATATATACATATATATATATATACATTGGGTTGTTCGGAAAGTCATTTCGTTTTGTTTTTCGTTTTTCACCAACCAAAAACTACTGTGCAGAATTAATAGAACTTTTTCACACACAAGCCTTGCAATATCAGCTCTCAAGA
>JBCFXI010003205.1:0-11259 GCA_038496175.1 Ampulex compressa
ATATATAATTATATATAATATATTATAGTATAAATAAGATTAGATCAAATCGTCCTTAGCTCTGCCTTATCATTAGACAGAAGTAAAATCGCACGCTGCAAGCTTTTACGAATCATTATACGGGGACCAAAGTCACAAATCCGCGATTACTCAGCTGGCCAATAATACTCGTCCCCGCGTCCGCGTCTCGACATCCCAAGACAAGATCGAGGGAGGTCCAGGTCTACCCTTGGCCGCGCCATCGGCCCCCAGGGGTACCCAGGAGCGCGCGGAGTGGGGCAGGACGGGCGTCGCGACGCTTCTCGGTAGCGCCGGGAACTAAAACTCCGGGCGCCACAGCGCGCCAGTGTAGAGCCCGCGACCGTGGCGAGCGTACGCGTATTCGGTACGCACGTATACCGCCCCGCTGAACGCACCGTGCACGCGAGCACGCGCGCGGCTCAGAGCCGAGGAAATTCGATTTGGCATCGGGCGCGAGCCTTCGGGGCAGCATGCAGCTCTGACACCCGTGGAAAATTCCCCTGGAGCAGAGACTTACGGTCAGCGGATCGGAATAGGTGGATATTGGCTTGGGATAAACATCGGGGGGAGGTCTCGAGGAATTTTTTGGGGATGGAAGGATTGCCGCTTCTTGGAGCTTGAGAAAGAATTTTTGGTTGATTGAGTAAATTAGGGGGGGGTTAAAGTGAGGATGGAAAGAACGATGGTGGATGTTATGTGGATGAACCATAGGTGGAGGGTTGAAATAAGGATGGAGAGAACAGAGATTTTTCGTTGATTGAGTAAATTAGGGGGGGTTGAAGTGAGGATGGAAAGAACGATGGTGGATGTTATGTGGATGGACGATGGTGGAGGGTTGAAATAAGGATGGAGAGAACAGAGATTTTTCCTTGATTAAGTAAATTAGGGAGGGTTGAAGTGAGGATGGAAAGAACGATGGTGGATGTTATGTGGATGAACCATAGGTGGAGGGTTGAAATAAGGATGGAGAGAACAGAGATTTTTAGTTGATTGAGTAAATTAGGAGGGGTTGAAGTGAGGATGGAAAGAACGATGGTGGATGTTATGTGGATGAACCATAGGTGGAGGGTTGAAATAGGGATTGAAAGAACACTGGTGAATGTTATCCATTGGTAGTTCGAGTAAATGGTTTAATAACGGTTGAGGAGTATGTTTTCCTCGAGAGACTCGACGCTTTGGAATAGTGTGGCTTTCGCGCGATCGTTTTGAAAGTTTGAGAGGGGATTTTTGGGTCGTTGGAATGGGGCAAAGGGTTAGCTTGGGCAAATAGCCCGCGAGCTGTTCGCTGGTTCGGAGCTGGTGTTTCCTCGGGGAGGTTTTGATGCTGAAGCACGAAGCTTTGAGCGCGCGTAATGATTTATGGGGTTGGAGGACGATTTTTGGTCGACGGATGGAAGTGGATGGATGCTTCAAAGGGGTATTTTATTCTCGAGATCTTCGTGCTCGATTTATCATGAGCTTTCGATTTCTTTAATCGTGCAGTCGTCTTTCGGCATTATCTATCTTAGACATCTTTAATATCGCTTTAGTAAATCAAAATACTGATTTTTGGAATAGAGTAAGGAATATCATCGAAGGATAGGATCTATAAAGCATCGATGTATTACTTCTTCGATGGAATGTGAAGCTTGGCATTCTTCCGTTCGTTCTCGTGGATCACGACATTCCAGAGTATGGAATCCCAAAATCGGTACTTAGAACCATCGATTAAATTTTACACTTTGCGAAGTTTAATATTTGCTCGCTCCCCCGAGCTTCGATGTCGAAATTCGAAATTTCGCAGCCCTCCGGAGGCTTCTGTCGGTCCACTCGATGGATGAAAGAGTCCAGGAGCAGCGAAATGAGAAACCTGTTACGAGGCCCCCCCATTTCCGGGCCACCACGATCGAAATTTAAAGAGCTCTGTACGTGATTCCCTTTCACCTGCTTCAGCCGAGAGTCGAGGGGCATCTGAAATTTGCAAAATGTGGAATTTACGAGAATCTTTGAAGCGTCGCTGATACAGCGAATTCGATCGTTCATTCCATGCAGAATCCTCCTCGTTCATCTCGAAAGCCTAACTCCTCTCGCTCGATGGGGATTAAATTTCGATGCGCTCATAATCGTTTGCCTCGATCATTTGCCTTGGGTTTTTGTCTAGTTTTTCAATGCTCACGTAGATCGAAATATAATCGTCTATTTTTCAATGCTCATAAAAGGGAGTCTAATGTGAAGGGGAAAGGTATCTTGCGATTTTTTTATTGTTGGTTGATTGCGTATTACACTTTAATATCGTATTGATATATTAACACTTGACTCGTGTGTTATACTTTAATATCGCGTGAATGTAATCGAAGTGAGAAGAATGATAGGATTGTTTAAGGGTTGCATCTGGTTGATCTGAGAAATGTCAAAGGATCCGAACGATTCGGTTGTCACGAAACCGACTGACGGATGTGGACAAGGAATATTATGATCAGAGCGGAAGTGACTTATCGCAAGAGATTTCGAGATTTATCCCCGATTTTGGAATTTGTTACTTCTCGCATTACGACATATTTTACTCGGAGCACCGTTCAATGCAGATTTCAGCCGTAAAGCGTGATTACTGAAACCTTTAATAATTAAAACCATTTACATGAATTTTCAATACACCATCTCTACGTTATATTTTCCTCTACATAAAATCCACGTAGTACTCAAATTTTAGAGCATACTTGCAGAAGTGAAAATTCTAAAAAAGGAAAGTACCAATCCGCCGAATAAAGAATCACTTTGATAAACGCATATGTCCTAATCATTATATTTAGTAACGCATTGACTTTAAACGAATCGTACACCCCTCAGGGACCGCGTGGTCCATTCATAAAGACTAAAATTCTATTGTACCAACTTTTTAGCACAATTTCACAGTCTCGTTTCCTGTTTTTAATGTATACATAGACACTCCTAACTTTTCGTGAATCATATTGGTCATTAGCGAGCAGTTAATTCCCACACTTCTCAATAATTTCCAACTTCTCCATTTGGTTTTTTCACAGCACCAATTTTTAGTCGACAGAACATTATGCGTGAGAAAGTCCCTACATAATCAAGGATATTAAATTTAAAAATTAATCCAAATTCAGAAACAAAAATCTAAAGCGTTGAATCATCTTTGAAAAAAGGTGTGGGAAAAAACTTTTTTCCCTCTTTTTAGTAAATCCCTTTTTTTTTTCTTTTTTCTTACCAATCTTCCCCAGAAATTTCTTAATAGTATCCTCCGCATGCCGCCTTCGTTCCTCTCGATCGTTTCAACCCCCCCTCCCATTGGTCGCGCCTTGCAGTAATTCCGGATATTTCGCGGGTGTACGTACGTCGCCGTGATTTCGCTCGCACGCGAGTCTTGCTCGACTCGGGCCAAGGATTGGCGGCGGCTTAACGAGTCCAACGAGTTTTTCTCGGTGGACCCTCCGGTAATTGAGAGCCGCGCTGGGTGACCGGAGTTTCCACCGGCCGGATTAATTCCCATCGGCCGATTTTCGCAAGAGGCCGACGGACTTTTGTTTTTTTCCCCCTGAAAAGCCGGCTCTCTTCGACCTCGTTCGAGCATTCGCAATTGGGTGTCGGTTGAAATCTCGAAGTGGTAGGCGAAATTGTCGGCGATCGAGGAAGTGCGTGGCTCCACGCATTGGCGTCGGACGACGAGTCGCGCGTATTACTCACTTTGCGTGGAATAACAGTGGGATTTGCACGTACCTGTCTTTAATATGAACTCAAGTACCCTGGAAACTGGTCGAGTTCTCTGCATAAGTAGCAGTGTACAAATAGTAGATAACAGTGAAGATCGAATGAATTTCGTGCGCTCGACAGAAGCCTGAAACGCCCTCGATGATCGCTCTTTAAGAAGTGCGGATCGTGACGCGACAAAGTGATTTACCGCGTACTTAGGTGTTTGGTAAAGAACGTTTATATCACAAGTTACAGTAGTTATCTATATAACTCCATGCGATCGAGACAAAACACGCGGAATATTACATTACACTCGCCTCAAGTGTCGCCTTTAAAACACGAAATATTACATTGACAACGACAAAACACGCGGAATATTACATTACACTCGCCTAAAGTGTCGCCTTTAAAACACACAATATTAAATGAGCACAACGACAAAACACGAGAAATATTACATTACACTCGCGTCAAGTGTCGCCTTTAAACGCCCAGAGGCTAAGCCCTCGAAATTCTGCTGTCGTCGAAGAAACAAATCGCGCGGGGTGTTGACTCAAGAAAACAGTGTTTTACTCGCGCAAGCCTGTGCACGCGATAATTGGTGAGCGCACCGTGCGAGGAGGGAATTCTGTGTCGCCTGTGATTATCGTGATTAAAGAAGTAAGAAGTGCGCCTCGTGATTCGACTTGTGGTGCCGCGAAGTATCCTGCAGCCGACGACAGCGGTACCGTAAGGAACACCAGTGCGCAGCGAGACGTTGATCACCCTTCCTCCTTCATCCGCATGAAATTACAGCGAGGCTTAATCATTTTAGTGCCAGGGGTTTTTAAAAATCCCTGTCGAATCGTGCCACGAAGCGCGACAGCGCTTCCTTCGTTTATTTGCGAATAATGCCCATCAGCGCGGTCGAGCTGCTCTTTTTCTTCGTTGTTAAAAATCAGTCATTGTTAAAAGTAAACCTTGAGAGCCAATGTGATAAAGAAAGACCGCTGATTACGCGGGTTGTTTAGGATTATTCGGTAGAAAATTAGTAATTACGAGTGGAAACTCTGACAGACTCGCGACGAGATACGTTCGAATATGCGAATAGGCGATCGTGACGAAAGATCGCGACATGGTTCAACATAATACGCGAACAGCACGCTGCGTCGCACTAAAACGCTTAAACAGCCCAGCAATCCTGCGAAAAACCCTCATCCAAAAAATTCTCATCCACCAGAATCACCTTCTCCGCTCAAAATCGAGGTCCCAAAATCCATAAGCGATCGCGTTTCCTCGATTCACGAGCTCGAAGTCTGAGCAAAGTTACTCCACCATCCGAGAGAGCGCGAGCCGCATTCCTCGTTTCAGCCTCGCGGAAGTTACATCGTTAAAAATTGCGGGCCGGTTCAAAGCGCGTCGTTATGGACGTCCGCGTTCCCTTTTTTTTTTCTGCCCTCCATCGTGACGAGTCCTCCCTCGGGAACCAAAGGTCCGCGTCCATTCGACTCCCCATTCACTGCCTCCCCCCCTCCTCCAATGGCGAGCGAATGCTCGCGTAACGGGCGGCGATGTAATCGCTCAGAAAACCGCTCATCGCGGGATTAATTCTCGCCGATGTTTACGCGCGGGCCGTGCAAAAGCGTGCCGCTTGTTGTTGTTTTTTTCCCTCGATCACCGCGGCACGACAGGTGTTCTCGATGGGCCCGAAAATCGCGAGCCTTCTCGGCTTTCAGTGCCTGGATTACGTCCTCGCCATCGGCGACCCTGTTTTGCGAGCTGTTTTTCGCGAAAATACGGTTTTCCCCGAGCGACAGGCAGGAGGATCCTCGGCGTCTTATCGAAATCGAGTCGGGGCTCCCTTTAATCGTCGCTCGGGATATTTCTCTCGCCTGCCCCGCCCGTGGATTTATTCGCTTTCCATGACGCGCCGGAAATCGGTGAAGGATGATCGTGGATCGTCCTTTGGACGGCGCTTCGACGTTTCCCTATCCTCGAACTTGATCCCCGGAGGCGAGGGAATCGCCGATGGACGTTTCGCAGGCGAGAAGGGACTTTTTTTTTTTCGATGCGTAATCGATGTGTCGTTAAGTCAAGTCACTGTGCTGTTTGTATTAAGGATAATTGTGTGGATTAAGAAGATTTGTTTTACTCTTTGAGAGAGTTTGACACTATTCCTACCAGGACAGGTCAAATGACGAGTCAATGATTTCCTTGTAAAAGCGTGGAACTTTGAGACGAGCTGCTCGTTTCTGGGAATTTTCATGATAATTCTTGCAGCGTGCGGATCGATAAATTCGTCTATTGGTACTTTTCCTTCTTCTTCTTTTTCTTTAACGATATACTTAGTACATCTAAATATCGAAAATGACTGGTAGGAATAGTGTTAATGGAGATTGTGAAGGAGTAACTGTTTCTTGAATAAGTGTTGATATACGCAATAGAGAAATTGTGCTTCGCGTTTGAGCATTGGACTTTTGGAGTCTCCTGGTAAATGATTTTGGGAAAATTCGTCGCATTATTAAAGGGGGATATTCGACGATTTTAAAGTCTTCGTGCTTCGTGTTTGTCTTCAAGGCGAGTGTCGAATGAAGTTTTCAAGGCGAGTGTCGATGCAGGAATCCGATTTTCTGGAGATTTCGCGGAAAGCTGTCAGAGGTTTTCAACGTTGGCATTCGATCGCTGAAGCAACGAATGCCATTCGTCGACAATTCGCATTCTGTTTCGTTTTTCAACAAATCTTTTTTTGTTTTTTATGGGATTCGATCGCCTCGATTTTCGATCCGTTGCGCGGCGATTCTTCCGTAGGATTAGTTTCGGGACTTGTTTTTCCTTGTTTTTGGCAAAGGACACTCGTAAATTCGTGTCAACGATAAGGACGTTTCCAACTGCCGCCTCTGCGCCTCTTCCACCGCTTTTCATCATGAGATCATAGTTTTAAAAGCATTTTCTGCTCGCCAACTAACCAATTCCCACCGGGCTGCCATTCACATTTGCAAATTCGATTTTGTCCCGGTAAAATTCTGCCGCCAGTGGAAACCAAATGGCAAGTGTGCGCCCGGAATATGTATATAGTCCCTTCCTTCGCTGGAATATTATCCGAGTTCTTCGTGCATTACCCATACTAAAAGAATATACTAGTATTTGACCTCGGTAATCGTACGCCGCACTGCAAAATCTTTTGCCTCGCCATTTCCAGCGATTTTTTTGATGAAAATAATATTTTTTAAATATACTTTCAATGTATTACAATTTTTTTGTAATGCACAGAATATATTTTTAATCGTGATTAACGTGATTTTCACGATGCACCGACGAAACATGTTTATCGTTATTATAATATATTAGTCACGATATTGTACAGGGATATTCCAATAGCCATGACATTAATTTCAAACTTTTATCTATACATTCGACGCGATTCAATAATCTCACCGCAAAGAATCCAATAAAGAATTCACAAAAAATCCAAAACAAAGATTCTGTCGAAACACTCACTTTATCTCGAAACACTTTGCAGATATTTAAGATTAGCTTCTAGGTTTTGGGATGTAAAAGGGGATTTAATTCTCTGTTTGTTAATTTACTTATTCGATTCGCCATTGTATGAAAAATTCGTCGCTATTGGTCTAACGCACAATCGAGCATCGTGATACACTTAGGACAACGATACAAGAGATTTTTTACGACGTCTATCGATCTATTTGAAATGAAATTTGTCTTGGTTAAACAGTCGATGAGTGATTAAGAACATGGAAACATTACCTTAATAGCGGATATGACGTGAAAGGTATGAATATACGAAAGAAAAGAGGGGCTTAGGAGGACGTCACGGACTTATTGGAAGTCGTCTGTCAAGGGTCCTTCCCACGTGTACGCACTCAATTCCCCGCGCACGCTGACACGCTTTAACGCTTTACTCACTGACGTTCTTTGCACGCATCCACCTTTTATTCCTGTCACCATTAACCGACTTTGTGCACCGAGAACTGCTGAGTACTTATCGAAGATATAGACAGATTTGAACTGGAATTTTCCACGTGGAGATGTGAATTTATATTCACTATATTGGTCCCTCAAACAGTTTGGACTGCACTTTATTTGAAGTTATCTATTTGGTATTTAATTTTAATTTGGTATCTAATTGGTATTTTAAAGATGAAATAAGGCCTTACGTAGTATTCAAAACAGCCATTATTGCATATTATATTTAAAGCAAAATTATTTTTGGTTATTACAAGTATCGTCTCGCTATTCTACTTTGGAGATTATTAGTGCGACGGATAGAGACTCTATGGTTGTGCAGTGTGGTGATATCCAAAGTAGAGTGCGTGAAAAGATTTTTGGTTTACCCCAGATAATTTGTAATAATTATTTATTTTATCAATTATTTCCTGATTCAATTACCGTACTGGTGATGCATCGGTACGATTTAGCTCCGCTTAATTGTGCGGAGCAACGTTTACCAGGATGAGTAATACATACCTGTGTATTTATTAAAAAATTACACACTACTTTTGAGCATTATAAATCGAAGTGCCGTGTCAAAATAGTTTGAAGACACTGGTGTAATATTCGAGTGTAATTCGAGTTTAAATCTGTACAGACCTTCGAAGCACACACTGTACCTCTCGTGGTTCGAAGGAATTCGCCCTAAAATAAAATAACAAAAGAAAAAGGACAAAAAGACAAAATACATGAAGAGGAGGAATTACGAACGCGAAACAAACGCATCTCGAAATTACATCCGTCGTAGGGACACTGAAACCAGCGGACGAGTAAAAATGACTTTCGCGGAAAAAATTGACCGACATCCGCTACGAGGGACGTTCCCTGATTTTCTTTTTACCATTTCACCGTGACACGTGAAGACGACAAGGACACGATAAGGATCGCATTATAGAGGAGCAATCGAGAATTCCTCGTTCATTTAAACCGAAGAACCTCCGCTGTCACGCGACTGCTTTCCCCAGGGAGACAGTGCGGACCGACTGTATTAGCAAATTCGATTCAGCCGCGGTAAATTTCAGCCGGGAAACGCTGTCGACGTTTAATGAAGTTTTTACCCCTCGTCAGAACCTCTCTGGAAAGCGTGGCCCCGGGCGACGAGTTCGACGTGTTTTCTGAAAAAATACCCCTTATTTTGACGCGTTTCAAGGCCGCGCTCAGCCCCCAACGAGGACCGGATCGAAGCTTCCGTGACTTTGGAAAGTAGTAAAGGTTTCATCGCTGGGGGAGGAACGATGATTGGTGCGACCGAGGAAAATACGATTGCGCCCCGGATGGAAGCGTATTTGGGTTATGTTTGTGGTTGAAAGAGGCCTGTCACCGTGGCAGCTCGCTTTCTGCCGATAATTAAGGGTGCCTTAGGGTTGAAACGACATTGGATAGTACAGAAGTGATGGTGAGGGATAATAATGTGGACTCGTGTGAAAATAAGCATCGAGCAAATGTAATGAGAATTGGATGATTCTACTGATAATAACTAACACTTCCGAATGCAGCGTGAGAAAGCAAGTCCTTTTTGAAAGCACGAAATTAAATAAAGGAACGTATATTTAAAACACTTTTTTATCGATACTCACCTTAGTATCTTCTCTCGATTCACTTTTTCATACATAACTGGCTCTGTATGACAGTTTAAAATACACTTTGCAACGGCTAGTATCAATAAATGTCTACAAAAACCAATTACCACTTTGCATGGATCATCATTGCCATCCACGCGACTGCTCGAACATTAAAAGCGAAACTGGTCCGTCAGATGTTTCATCATTTCAGACGATATCCAAGGATAAATTTCGCTTCCCCGCTAACACACTCGCGGTGCACAGAACCCACAGGATGTAGTAAGAGCGGTTCGAGTTTAAATAAGATTCCCGGCGCGCCAGGCAAGGTCTCAAGGACGGCCGTCAAAAGTCGCAAAATCGGCCCCTGGAAATCGCATTTAGGAGCCCGACTCGACTTTCCCCCGGGTATGGAAAATATCGCATAAAAGAACAATCCGAAACTCGTATTTATGGAGCGGGCCAAGTTATTTTTCGATTCCACATCGAGGAAGGGGGGGGAAACCAAGTTCCGCGAGGGCCAATAAATTCATTGGAAGCCGCTTTCGGGCGAATCCGAGCCGCTTCTTCGGGCCACGCGCAAGTTTTGAAGTAGTAAAACTCTGGCCGGCCAAAACGTGAGGAGACGTATAAGTAAATTCGATTTAATAGCGCAACTTCGTCCATAGATCAGGGTTGGCGCCGCGGTACATCCTCGCTCGGATTATAACCGAAAGGAAAGAGCGACTTACGAGAGGGTGCATCGAGCAGGACCGACGCGAAATTGAAATTCCAGGCAGGCCGCTCGTAACCGTCGATGCGACGCGACTTTCCCTCGTTTACGAATACCGTTATTTTTTATTCCCCCGACCGACACAACTTTTGTGCGGCCATTAGCCGGAACGGCCCTACCTCCGTGCTAAAGTCGGGAAATTCGGCCTGGCTATTTTTTCTCGTCCACCCACGCGCGCTTCCAGCGAACTCCATTACTATCGTCTAATATTGAGTTCGGAGTTGAATTCAAGGATTGAGTTGCGCGCGCAATTCGAGGGATTCTTTATGCTCGTGACTTCGAGGAACTGGTTTATGCTTCCAGTATGCTTGTTTTCTTTTTATTTGAGTTTAAGTATAATTTAGCTGTGCTTGCACGGGATCATATTCGGGGTTGGTTAGTTAGTTAGTTAGGTGTGGTAACGAATTATTATGTCTATAAGTGAGAGTTAAGGAAGAGTGTTTAGGCTATAAATGAAATAGAAGGAATTGGGACAGAGTGCGTGGTTTCGTTTTGTGCGATATGTGGTTTTGATGAATGCACTTGGACGATGGTTTCATGAATGTGTACGAATGAGAGAGGACACTTTAAGGAAGAAGAACGTAGCACAGAGATTCGCAAGGAGTGACAGAGAATCACAAAGAACACAGCATGGAGTACAGAATCACTCGGAATCAGAGAGCACGCTACAAGCTCAAAACAAACAGCCAGAGTATACAGCAAAACTACATTATCCTTATCACAGTACTGGCAATAATGCACCTCCACTCATAAACCCAAGTCACTTATAAAAAAAATACTCAAACCCAACCCCATCAATCCTCCCCTTTCTAAAACACCTAATACTTAACACCAGAGCTACCAGCCACTTTCTCGGCGTATTAAAAACACCACATACATATTTAAAAAAAAAACGGAAGAGTAAAAGGAAATTTCAGTAAATCAAAACGATGATCTACATATTCCATGAAAATCATCGAAAGTCTCAAAAAATACCTCCTTACAAAGCACTAAGATTTTTTCTAAAGAAACGACTCACCAGTCATTTTCACCGATTTGCTGGATCTAGTGTTATATATAATATATTGGGTTGTTCGGAAAGTAATTTCGTTAAGTAAAACCACCTGAACCAGGTTTTTGCCAGCAAGGACCAAAACTTTTATGAGAGGGGAATTATGTTACTGCCAGAAAGATGGCAAAAGGTGTTGGACCAGAATGGCCAATATATAATTTAATAAAATATTTATTCAT
>JBCFXI010003206.1:0-11246 GCA_038496175.1 Ampulex compressa
ATATGCGGAAGAGAGCATTAGCATAAACTCCCATCGTCTTTTTAGACACGAATCACGCGAGTGACGGTTCCACATCAGCTCTGTCCTTTCAAACTCGTAGATAATCAAAGATTTACCCATTATCCATATCCACTTTCTTCTTTCCTACAACGCCACAAAACCACCAAGCACGTTCATTACGCAAATCAATATTTCCCCAATCAATATACGATGATATCCAAACACGGATCATAGAGGATTAAGAAAAACCCCTAGAAAATCATATGCGGAAGAGAGCATTAGCATAAACTCCCATCGTCTTTTTAGACACGAATCACGCGAGTGACGGTTCCACATCAGCTCTGTCCTTTCAAACTCGTAGATAATCAAAGATTTACCTATTATCCATATCCACTTTCTTCTTTCCTACCACGCCACAAAAGAACCAAGCACGTTCATTACGCAAATCAATATTCCCCAAATCAATATACGATGATATCCAAACACGGACCATGGAGGATTAAGAAAAACCCCTAGAAAAGCTGCTGGGGAAGAGAGCATTAGCATAAACTCCCATCGTCTTTTCAGACACGAATCACGCGAGTGACAGTTTCACATCAGCTCTGTCCTTTCAAACTCGTAGATAATCAAACAACACCCATTATCAATATCCACTTTTTTCTTTCCTACAACGCCACAAAACCACCAAGCACGTTCATTACGCAAATCAATATTTCCCAAATCAATATACGATGATATCCAAACACGGACCATGGAGGATTAAGAAAAACCCCTAGAAAAGCGGCTGGGGAAGCGAGCATTAGCATAAACTCCCATCGTCTTTTTCGGGCATGAATCAAGCGGGCGGTGGTTCCATATCAAATTTGTTTTCCGAAGGAATTCCTCGGGCGGAGGAGTCGGAAATCGATTGGCCCCGACGGCGGCGACACCGCCGACGACGAGGACGACGATGGGAAGGTAATAAGGTGGCCGTTTGTCGCCCGAAGTGTCAAATAAGCGCATCGAGCCACCCGTTAGCTCGGCCCGATCTTCCGCCCTGCCTCGCTTACTGTCACATTCCAAGGAGCCGCCCTTGCCTCGGCCCCAGCGCGATGTTTAGAATAATAAGACCCGTTTCGACGTATGCTAAGGACGAGCCCCGGGGCTAGACGTGTTCCACTGGCGTCCCGGAGGATTAAAGGAAAGTCTCCGCGGCGCCAAACGCCCCACTGTGTTTCATCGCCCCGAGATCGACCACGATCCTCCTACCAGCGCCCTGATAACCTCGTTAACCCTTTGTAACTCACGGCGCTTTCGAACTAACGTCCCGATGCGAGCTTCGGCTCGAGCTGCCGGTTAGTGCTCATCTGCAGATTCGTGGATTGCCCTTGGTGGGGAGGGCACTCGTTGCTTCTGGAGCGACTGGATGTACTGAATTTTGTCATATGGGGTTTCGAGGATATGGTGTTTGATAGAGGAGGAGGATGGTTGGTAGGTGGTAAGGTGAATTTTGTAACGTGTGCTCTCGAGGATATGGTGTTTGATAGAGGAGGATGGTTGGCAGGTGGTAAGGTGAATTTTGTAACGTGTGCTCTCGAGGATATGGTGTTTGATAGAGGAGGAGGATGGTTGGTAGGTGGTAAGGTGAATTTTGTAATATAGGGTGTCGAGGATATGGTGTTTGATAGTGAACGAGGATGGTTGGTAGGTGGAAAGGTAATGTCGGTTGTAAAGAATCGTGGAAGATAAGTCGTGCGTGTATTTTTGATCAGTTAATATAGTGGACCGAGTTTTTTCGAGATGCACCGGAAAGAATGGCCGATTTATTTGGGGTGTTTTAAATACAGTGTACTCGGTGAAGGAGACTAAGTTAGAAGCAAAATGGATTTTTATGAATTTTTATGTTACATCGTTAAACAATATCTACTATGCGTCACTAAACCTCGAAATAATGGGTTAAAATTCCTCGAAATAATGTAGGTAACATTTCCACGTTTTTAAATAACGCATCGATATTTCAACCGATACAAATTCAATGTCTAAAATCGATCGATACACCTCGTATAAACTTTCTTTACGGTTAATACTAAAATGCACTGAAAAAACTTCATTCGAATTGCGAATTCTTTCGTCATTCCAATTATCAAGGTAACATTTCCATGCTATTTAATAACGTATCAATAATTCAATCGATACAAATTCAATGTCTAAAATCGATCGATACACGTCATATAAATTTTCTTCGCGTTTAATGTTAAAAGGCAGGATAAACGTCAATTCGAAATGCGGTATGCAAACGTGAGATTCGGTAAGTGTTCTCAGGCTCGATGCGCTTCCTCCCGTCGCCTCCTAATTCCTCGAATCATGGCCGCGATTGCGCCTCCGGCAAACGGTAATCTGCCGACTCGATTCATCGATCGAGCGTGAGGCCGATGATTGGTCGATTTGGAGACTAATTAATTAATGGCCACCTCCAACGTTTCAAACCCGCGGGCCACGCGGTGCTCGATCAAGTGCACGCAGAATACGCGCGATAGTTTAATCGCCGTTTGTTAACCACGGCACGCCTAATAAAAACGTTATTCTGCTCGATTTAGCGGCTAGTTTTTCCACGCTGATTTGCGTCCTTCGCTTGGTTTAAGGACTGATTAATTAAGAGCGTTTCGATCAACGATCGAACGATGAACAGGGATGTGTAAGGTATTTGTTTATAGATATTTAATGATAAATTATGATGTTTTTATTATTATCGTGAAATATAGTGTTCGAAGAGTAGAATTTGAACAAATATTTTATCGATTCTTCGAGATAGGGTTTTAGGATACTTCTGCTTTGGAAGAAACTGGAGTTAGAAAAATAATCGATACGATTAAGGAGCACTGCCAAGACGGAAGATAGCATTTGGAAGAAATTTGAACGATGAGCTTGTGAATTTCACGACATGAATATAATTTGGAGTTGAGTATAGGAAACAGTTGAATAATTGATCGTATATCTATCTTTTTTTATAAACAATTCCGAAGTGACACCGTCGAAGAGCAAAGAACACTTTTACATACACAGTTCACTTGCTTTAACGACAAAAAAAACAACTCCTTTCCTCGACCACCCCCCTCAAAATCATGGAAAAAAAAGTACGCGCTTCGAGTGCACGATGTATCAAATCACGCGTCTAAAAGTAACGCGTAGAAAACCATTAATACTCGCCAGCGATTTTACGCTCGGGATAAATATTTCTCCTCGACCATTGCACAGTATAATACACAGAGACTATTACACATTGCGTATTCGCAATCGAAGAGCCAGTAGACTGTTCCAGCATTACTCGCGATTATTCGTTTTCCAAGCAAATCCACCGCAGGCACTCATGGCGGCCAGCGTAGCGACGCGATTTTCGCGATTTAATTCCAGGGCGAAAGTCGCGCTGGGCGACGGTTTTTACCGGCAGAAATTGCATCACTCACTCGACGTCGCCTAAGACGCTTGCTCCCGTGGTTTCTCCCCTCCCCCTTCCGCCCCCTTTTTTTCCCCCGCCATCCCCCGGTAGACGAAGTTTCCCACTTCGCTTCTTGCAGCCGCTCTCAGCGATCTTTCTCGCTTCCGCCGCCCTCGTCAGGTCCCATCGCGGCGCAGGAGCTCGTAATTAGGTCATCGAGTCCATTAAAAGTTAAGCGGTCTCGTTAACCATGCCATGCAAGTATTTTTGGCCGGCGGAGGCGTGGAGTGCCATCGATCCGCATAAACTGCCTGCCAGGGACATAACATTATCCTAACGATATTTAAGTTTAGCCCCTGATAGCTTCGAGGAAACTGCCAATCGGGGAGCCAGGCCTGCGAAGTATCGCTGTATAACCTCGGCCCAAAAACTTCCGCTGGATGCCAGCGAGCGAGGGCCCTGAGTCTCGAAATTCTGAGAGTTCGAGTTGGCTATGCGTACTCTTCGAAGGCGACTCGATGTGAGATCGCGAATGTAAGGATGCTTTGGGGAGGGACGAATGAAGGGTATGATTAAATATTAGAATCACCAGATGCGTTGGATCGAGGTTTTAAAAGCATCGATTATGTTGTTTAGAGGAATTTCATGGGTTTAAGGGGGTTTCTTAGGTTTTTTCCTTTTTTGGCACCGACTGCTAAGGTTATTTGGTCTAGGATCTAAGGTGGGTTCCAAACCATCAGAGCTACGGCATACATATCATACATGATTAAATATTAGAATCACCAGATGCGTTGGATCGAGGTTTTAAAAGCGTCGATTATGTTGTTTAGAGGAGTTTCATGGATTTAAGGGGGTTTCTTAGGTTTTTTTTTTTTTTGGCACCGGGTGCTAAGGTTATTTGGCTTAGGATTTACTGTTTAAGGTGCGTTCTAAACTACCAGAGCTACGGTATGCATATCAGTAGATCAAACTACTGATCTAAGTACTGCATGAAACTCATGGAAAATCTCAAAAAATACGCCGTTATAAAGTACTAAGATTTTTATCGTTATAAAGAAGTAATTTCTTTCGTTATAAAGTACTACGTCATTTTGACTGGATTGGTAGTTCCGGTGTCAAAATCTCCTTGAAGGACGCGCGCGCTACTCTAGTATTCCTCATTCGAACCCCCCAGGCTTAAGGCATTCGATCAACAAGCACCTAGAGGAGAAGCACTTCCTCGCAGGACTCCTCCGCTGGCTTTGAACCAAGGATTTATTTACTCAGTTTTAAGTTCCACGAAACAAGGTGAGGCTCTCCGTCCTCCGGGCGGCCAGGAACCGCTTATTTCTCCCCGTCTCAAGGATACCCTTCGACTTTAAATCAACTCCCGATTCACCCCTGCGCCCTTGCGCCGCCAAAAAGCGCGGCTAGCGGGAACAAAAGAAAAACGCCCGGGCCCGGGTGCTTCGATAAATTTATCGGCTCGTCCGCGGCCATTTCGGCGGCAGCTGCAGCGGAACAACGCGGAAGACGCAGTAAATACCCGGTAAACAATATTCCGGGAAAAAATATCAGGCGTTCCTGACCGGTGGAATATTCGTTGATACCACTTCTCTCCCTCTCTCTCTCTCTCTTCTTTCTCTTCCTCTTTTTCCCTTCTTCTCTCTGTTTCTCTCTCTCTCTCTCTCTCTCTCTCTCTGGTTGTCGCTGACAGTACTGCGGCGTCGTTTTCGCGGTAAAAAGCACCGCGAAAAGCGCAGAGGGGGGAAATATATACGAGGGGCAGGGAGGGGGAGGAAAAAAGTGCTCCTTCCCTCTCGCGAAGCGATTGCCATTGCCGATAAGGACTTCATTGTCTCCGCGTCGAATCGAATACCAGCCGGATGGCCAGCAGAAGGAGGGGGGGGATAAAACGAGCAACGAGCCTGTGCGTGGTCTGGACGGAGCGTACGACGAGGATTTTCCAACCCGCTCGCGTGTACGCCCTCGAAAAAAGAACCTCGATCCGGCTGATAAACCTTCCAGCCCCGGCACCTGCCGTGTACGTGCGCGATTTTTGGCGAGGTACGATCCAAATTTGTTCCCGAGCCCTGGTGAATGCTCATCGAGGTTTCTTGGTGATGTCGGGATTTATTGTAGAAACGGGTACTTTTTTGGGGATCACCTTGAACCGTGTTTTCTGGAGAGTGTTGCAACTCTTAGGTTGCTCGTTGCTTTTTTATTATTTGCATCTGCATTATTATTATTATTATTATACTTTGCACTGGTTTTTGGCTGGCGTAGAG
The DNA here is from genome assembly GCA_038496175.1 of Ampulex compressa. Classification (NCBI taxonomy): domain Eukaryota; kingdom Metazoa; phylum Arthropoda; class Insecta; order Hymenoptera; family Ampulicidae; genus Ampulex; species Ampulex compressa. Next base: position 5,683 of record JBCFXI010003206.1, read on the forward strand.
CGGAAATTCGAAAGTGGTCGTTCGATCTTCGAGCTGTTTAATCTGCTGCTTTGTTACTAATTTTTTTTCTGAAGTTTAGGTATACTGTTCTTATAGTTTGGAGGTTGCAGAGAATCTAACGTGAAATGAGGATAGTGGTGGAAATAATCGCGGGTAATTAAGGTTGGGATCGTTAACACCTTATGGTGCCATTCAGTTTGACGAAACTGTTTAATTAAATGACAAAACGTAAAACAAATGTAAAAACACTAGCACGCTTGCTTTGTAACGTGGATTATAGGAATTGTGAGCAATCCTTATGGCGTACTGGTAAGAATCAAAACTAAATCACGATTGTAAATGGCAAAAAATCAGTCCACGAGTCTGACTCGTGACGTGTACGTTTGGGCCCAATTTTCACTCCACGAGTCTGACTCGTGCTAATCGTGTACGAGCCAAAATCTCTACCATGAGTCAGACTCCTTAAAGTACAGAAGGAGGTTGAGTCCATCGAAATATCAGTTACTTCTTGGAGAAATTGTAGGATACTATGACACTGCATTTTCTGAGCTCTTCCAGGACTTTATCGCAACAGGTATATTCGCTTCGCATCATTTTCAATTGGAGGAAAGTGTACGTGTAACTACGCTTGCGATATCTTGATTTGCGATTAATTGGAGTTTCGAATGTTTACGTTTTATCACGCCCGATAATACACGAATGGGATTTAAATCGACTCGAAGGCTCGACGAAGTAGGGGCATGGAGAACAGAAGTGCGATGCCAACGCAAGATTGGCCGAGTTGAAGTTTGCACGCAATTCACGCATTTCGCAGCACAAGATCTCTGAACGTGCGGCGTCAGAACCGAGCTTTCTTATTCTTAGTTTTTGGCCTCGACTGTAAAGGGCATTCGACCTATTATTTATCGTAAATCCTGATTCCTCGAAATTCGTTCTCTTAGAAGGCGAAAGGCAGGGCCTGTAAAATGTATTACCCTTAAAACGCTACGTATATAATACCCCAGATAAGAGCAAATCGGTAAAAGCCCGCGGTTGCAGACAACAGGGAATAACCCGGATTGTACTTAATTTTCCGCAGGAGGAATAACCGAGAGTTCGATAAAGTTCTTAACAGGGGTAAAGTATAGAAAGTCGTAAGGTTGGTAAGGAAAATTGGAGGATATATAATCCGTATAATTGCCGGAATCGCAAGCAGAGCGTGCCACCAAAAATAGTTCGTCTATTAATTATCGCCAGCTGCGGAGATAGGAAAAGTGTATGACGTCCGAGTTAAAATTAACTTTAATTTTCCGTTCGATGCATCTCGGTTAACGATCGCATAATCCATCGCTAACGAAGGGTAAAAATATATGACCGTGTGCAAGATGAAGATATAAATAAGGTTATCATTATCGAAGAAAGAAATTCAGAAACATGCATCGCGCACGCGATGTTTGTTCTAGGATTTTATAGGTATATGAGTTTATATCTGGCCAGGTTTGAATGAAGATACGTATAATTTGTAAATTTTCGGGAAAGAAATTCAGAAGAGTGTGCAGTTGATTTGAAGCTCAGGTTAGGATTTTTCAGATATACGAGGTCTGTTCGATGCTTCAGTCTTCACATTCACCAGATATGGCTACCCGTGATTTTAAGACACGATACTTCTAGTCTTCTTCCTTGGTAAATCGAATGAAAGTAATAGATACCATTGTCAAGAAAAAAGAAAAAGTCACTGCTTATCAAGACAACGGCATCTACTTTTATCCGTTTGACTTCTTTCTCTTCCCAAAAATAAAGAGAACCTTAAAATACCATCGTTTTCCGAACATAGCTGAGATTAAAAGCTCATCGTTGAAAGAGCTAAACGCTATCCCAAAGATCGAGTTCCACAAGTGCTTCGAGTATTAAAAAAATCACTGGAACACGTCTACAATATCTAACGAGCACTATTTCGAAGCGGTTATCATTAATATAGGCGAACAAATCAAATTTATTCCAAAAAACGAAAAATCCCCTTACTGTTCGAACACACCTCATATAAATTATATGCACAAAGCGTCTACGTCGTCGTCACTTCCGCAGAAGCGGATAGCATTAATAGGCGAATAAATGAAATTTATTTCAAAAAACGAAAAATCCTCTTACTATTCGAACAACCCTCATATAAGCTGTATACACAAAGCGTCTTCCTCGTCGTCGCTTCTTCAGAAGCCAATAGCATTGATATAGGTAAAAAAATCACATTTATTTGAAAAAACGAAAACTCCCCTTACTCTTCGAACACACCTCATATAAGCTGTATACACGAAGCGTCTTCCTCGTCGTCGCTTCTTCAGAAGCCAATAGCATTGATATAGGTAAAAAAAATCATATTTATTTCAAAAAACGAAAAATCCCCTTACTCTTCGAACACACCTCATATAAACTATATACACTAAGCGCCTTCCCTGTCCTCACTTCCGCAAAGAGGACGATCAGGCCGCCTCAGATCTCAGGCGCGGGAGCCTGAACAACCGTGGCAAGAGCCACCAAATTCCATTATTCCGGCGGCCTTTTCCCTCGCGCACCCCGTCCACTCGGTCGCGTGCTCGCACCCCGCGTCCATCCCCCTATATTTGCGCGAGAAACTTGTTGCCAGGCGAGGCGCGGGGTGGGAGGAGCGAGGTGAAACGAGTCTCCGTAACTTGAGAGCCATATTAATAGTCGACACTTAAGAGTTTCATTAAGTCGCGACCGCTCGATCACTGCCTACCTCGCCCCCCCTTCCACCAGGCCAAGCCAACTTTCAGCCACCGTGGCAACGACAGCGCCGCTTCCGCGTCGGCCTGAAATCGGCTCTGCCGGATCCTGGGGAAGAGAAAGGGCCGGAAAGGAAACCGCCGTGATGGCAGATACGAGTAATTATGCGGCCCTTTGAAGCGTGCCTCACCTGTTCTTCGACGTCCTTCCTCGTCGCCATTTTTCTTCCTTATTCCTTCTATTCTCGGATGGCGAGCGACGCCTTAAGACGTCAGGCGTGTGTATTAGGTGTCACCGCGTTCCTCAGCCGTAAACCCATTAACGAGGGTTTTTTTTACTAACGAGGCTATCATTGAAGGGGCAGCTGTTATCGGTGGAGAGTAGGTTTACAGGGGGTTGCGCGACTAGGAGCTCCTCGCCTCGCTTTTCCGCATCGAATCGCTCGAGTGATTGGCTCTGCTATCGTTATTCAAGCTAGGCGGTATACTTAATTTCTTTTCGACTCTCGTTAATTTTTCTTCGAAGGATCGAAGGTATTATTGGTGCTCGCGTACTGTCCATGGGAGCTCTTGAGAGTTACGTTGTCACGAAGGGAGTAATTGGTCTTGATGTTAGAAATTGTACTTTACTTGGACATTGGCGATTGCATCAAGGTGCGAAGTGTATTCCACGTGTACTGTGCAGAATTACTGTGGATCGAGGGGCATGGTTGATGTTAGTATCGCGTTTTATCGAAGGCCTTCCCCCGGAGTCTTTCCTCTGATCTTCGCGAGGGATGAATCGCGGGGAATAATCAGCGGGATTATCGAGGAGTATTTTCTAGGCTTCGGATAATTCAATTCGATCGAAAAGAACGGCCTCTTATTAACGGCGGGGCCATTATAAATCGTTCTCGGCGATGGGCATGAATAAAACATGGGCCTGCATCTTGGCTATGGAACCGTGAGTCGTTACACACGGCAAGGAGGAAGGTTATCGATAAGGATCGTGAATATTACCGCGTTTAAACGGCATGAGTAAAATGGTCGGTAATCGGGTCACCGTGTCGGCTGGGATTAATGAGCGATTCTGCGCGCGACGTATGCGCATTAGGAATTTCTTGTGCGTAGTATAAACCGCCTTTAATAAATGGCATCTGGTTTGGCGCACAAATATACGCCGTTGCGATCATTTATCGTAACGCGTTTAGTTTAATTGTGGCGCCGCGATAAACCGCTGTAATACACGGCGCTATTAAGAACGAAACTCAGATGGCACCGATAACATAATCGTTCGCGGCTAATAAAATCCTGCTGGCGAGACTCCTTGGCTTCGTTAAAGCGCCCTCCCTACGACATGGGAATTGTGCAGGCAGCTCGTAGAATTTTAACCGCAAATAAAACTGATTCGTTTTAGAAATTTAATTTTAACGCTAAGCGTACGAACTACTTTCCAAGCGTGTTTAGGCGTGTTAAGTGTATCCTTAAGGAAAAGGAGGAGGAATGTAAGAAAAAAAAATGTGAAAGTCTCGAAAAATATCTCGTCCCAAATTTGTGTAATTTTTCAAAGAAATTACTGATCGGTGTTTCTGAGCGACCCGGTAGGTCTGGTGTTAAACTCTGGTTTCGTTTATGTCGGTGAATGGATTTTCATAACGCATGGTTATTTTATAATACACTGCGTGCCAGAATTAATCATCTGTTTCATTGAAAACGTGTAAACAGATTAAAAAAACTTAACGGAATTTTCTGTTCATTACTGAACAAAGTATTCGTCATTAAAAACGTTTTAAAAGAAAAGACGATAATTATAAAAAACGACAAATGATAAAAAACGATCAAAATAAAAATGATAAAAGGCGACAAAATTATTACTATGATTACACATTTATACATTTTACAATAACACATACTGAATATGGTAAATAAAGATACAAACGATTTTTTTTTAAATTCGCATTATTTTATCCAAATAAAATTTCCAGACACACCGCGTTAAGCATCGTCGATACGCATCGCCATTAAACTATACAACGACCAATATATCCTTAGAGCACCCGAGCGATACTATATTAAATCTCATTGCACGTAGAATCTGGCGCTATGAATATTGGCATTGCGCCCCTTGTCTCTTTGTCCTTTTCCAATTTCTCATACCCCCTGGAGACGCAGTCTTCGCGATAGCCTTTCGCGTCTAGTAGCGAAAGTCGGCACAATAACGCGGGCTTTTTGACGGCCTTATCGGGGAGCGTCGAGGCGTAAGCGTGGCAGCGCATTATGATCGTTTAATAAACGATTTTACGGTGACGCATACATAATGCTGATAGACATAAAGTTCGGCCGCCGGGGGGCATAAACCGGTTTGAATATCCGGCACCCGATGGCTCGTTCAACAGCACGCGTTGTCTACTAATCACGTCAAACGCACGTCGGCCGCGAAAATTGTCAGATTGAAACGTTCAAGGCTCGCAGCCCCTCGTCGCAATTTCTGGAGTTTTTCGAGAGGCGCAGAACCGGTTATTTGGGCAAAGCGTATAATATTATAGGATTGGGACTTCTCCATAAGATGAATAGGCGTTCGTGGGATGATTTGACTAGAGGGCATGGGTAGATTAGTGGTCAGAGCACTAGTCCAGAAAGCGAAAGGTCCTGGGTTCGAGTCCCCTGTCCACAGGAAATCAACGATTCAAATTTTTCCGTGCTCCTAAATTTTGTATCAGAAGTGGGATGGTGGTAGGATACAATTCTGAAAAGGTTATCTTCGAAAGACGATACTATGATGACGAAATAATTACGAGTATAGTTTGAAAAGGACGGTGAAGACTGTGGTGTGTTGGTCACGTGGTGTTGGTCACGTGACATATA
>JBCFXI010003207.1:0-11236 GCA_038496175.1 Ampulex compressa
TATATATTATACTATATATATATATATATATTATACTATATTATTACAAATTTCATCCAATACCTTATATTCAATTTCAATACCGCACGAGGAAGGAGTTGGGCGCGCGTATTGGCATCCACATCGAGATATTTGCCTAGCACGAAACACGTTGCGCGCGACGAGGAAGCTCGAATTTCCCAGGGGAAATAAATCGAGGGAAGAACGCGCCATGGCGGTAAGGCACACCCTGTATGCAGGCTGCACGCAGGGCGTATTCCCTTTAATCTATTATGCGTCCTAGATCCCACCGCGAACAAAACGGCGAATAAGCCCCGGCTACCTGTTAAACCTGCTATTCTTCATGTGCGTAATCCTTCCGTCGCGAGTGAAAAGGGGATCCAGAGGAGGAAGGGGGCGTAGGACATCCGGTCGGCGGTGTCGCGGGTAAAAAAGGACCTTCCGGCAAACCTGCGAACGTTTCGAGCAGAACGGTTACGTTATTAATACGCGTTGGACCTGATTTGTCGCCTGGAGTGCGCTTCATACGTCTTGGAGCTTGTATTCGATGGAAGGCGTAACGTTTTTCGTAGCCTTGGTAGAAGTGCATGTATTAAAACGTATTTCAACGTATGGAAGCTGGATTATTTTAATGGTAACAGTACCAGCTATTTTCTGGATATGTTTGTGTATAGCGCGTTTATTCTTCGAGGAAAGGAGTGCTAAGGAGAGATGTAAAATCGTGTAAAATCTTTAAAAAATACCCCTCTACGAAGCAGAGTAATTTTTTTAAGAAAGGAATGTCCGGTCATTTCGATCGTTTTTGGTGGGTTTAGTGTTAATCGTCAAATTACTGGCACATCTGAATGTATTATATTACGTATAATACTATGAATCTCTGAATAAGTGGGATGCGGTACGAGGAAAGAGGTTGATACATTTATTTATTCAAGTATAAAAGAGAATTGGGTAAATTTGGTTAAAAGTTCAGCTTTTTACATTATGAGAATCTTCGTGAAAGAATGATAGACTCTTCCTCAACTTCGTGGTAAACCTCTAATATGAATATACACTATTTTATACGATAGGCAAATCTGCGCCTCGTTGGGAAAACCCATCGAAAACCACGTTTTAAATCACGCACGACTTCCTCCACGAGCAATAATTCTGCAATAATTCCTCGAACATTGGCAAAGTCGAGGCGTCGATGGATCGACAAAAACGATCCGCGCGACTCGATGGAATCGCGCCAAGTCTCTCAAAAGCTCCCCTCGCCTATTTTCCCGATCCATCCGAGAAACGAGCGTGGTGAGTTCAGCGTTAAACGACGCGCGCGATCAAACCGATACAATGGCAGGGCCCGACAGGCGTTCAGAATCAATTCAGCTGCGCAGCACCGCGAATCGAGGTTGGATAATCGATGGATTAGCCGTCGGGAAATTAATATAGCCGATGAAATTGTCAGGCCGCGAAACGAGCGCCGGAAGGACGCCAAGATCGGCGCCCTGGGCTGCGCGGTAATCGATTCTTAATCGTTCGATAATTCGCGGCCCGGCAATTTGCGAAAATGGCGGACGGGCTTATCGCGGATTGACGAGCCTCGATAAATCGCGGATAATGAGGCCGTTAAGCGGGACGAGCGCGAATGAAATATCCGCGACGTAAGATGGATAAAATCGAACTCGCCACGATTTTGTTTTGGTACATCGACGATGCAACACGCGTGCAATCGATGTGTGTACCGAAGGGTAGACTATGATGGGATTAAAGTGATTCACCATGCGCGAAGAAATTTTCTAGCAAAGTATTATTTATTTTATCGGCTATAAGAGGTTTTTTTTTCCAACGTGACGCGAGTGGAATTTGTTCTGAGACGCGAAACTTTTCCGCTTTGACGCCAAAGCGTTAACACTATCCCTACCAACTATTTTCCAGACAGATTTAAGCGTACTAAATATATTCTTATAGAAAAAGAGGTCGAAGGAAATATGTCGATAGATTAATTTATCGATCGGTACGCTGCGAGGAAATCGTGAAAAATCTCGGGAGTGAGCGCGCCTCAAAGTTCGACGATTTTCCAAAGAAATCACTGACCGGTCATTTGACTATCGATATCGAATATCGAAGAATTTTCCTGTTAGTTTTTCACTTTTCGCGGTAAAAACGTCTTTTATAGGAAACTGCCAGTTACCTATTGTATCACATATCCTGGAAACTAATATATTATATTTAAAATATATCTCAGATAACGAGTAGTTTTCAAAGCCCTAGAAATCTATACGGTTTGCCTTAATACTTTTACATCATCATTCCCCTTATATAATAATCAGCATAAATTAAGCGTACTCTTAAAAATCCCCCAAAGCTCCTTACATTTCTCAAGGCATCGACCAAAATCCGCTTCGATCGCCAAGAGCGCAAAAACTCTTTCGAGGGATGAGAGGCGAGCCGAGGACGACAAGTACGACGGGGAGATCGAAATGGCGAAAGCATCGATCGCGGTCGATCGATGCGATCCCCCGAGATTGCGTCGCTCCTTCTCGTTTGTTGTGTCGTTTCATAATTCGTGCGCGCTGTCGAGCAATTGATTAGCTCCTTTCGCGTCGCGGCTTATCCGCCGTGTTTAGCCTGTTCCTTGCGCAGTACAAGGAGACTGGGGCCGAAGGTTCGCACCTACCGACTGCGCGAGCTCTTATCTCCTTGCTTACCAGAGTGGCCTGGACAGCGGACGACAATGAGAAGGTTGAGCTTGGGAGGATGGCAAGCTCGCCTCGTGGATAGAGAAGGGGGAGGAGAGGGCTGAGGCTGCAGGGAGAACTTATCGCATCCTAACGAAGCGTGAAATTGAGATCTATATGCTAGAGTGAACCTGAAATTTGAGTATTATTAGTAGCTCTGGATGTATTGGAAAATAGTTGAAATAGTTAGGTTCGTGGAAGAATTGTTACGTGGATAGAGGAAACAGAAGGTTGAGGTTATGAGAAGGAGGGTTGAAGACTTTTATCCTAACGAATATTTTGTTATTAGAAAATATTCGTAGCTGGAGAATTATACTGAGTATGCGATGGAGAGAAGAAAGAAGGACAAAGTGAACCAGGATTTTGTCAGCAAGAGCGAGGACCAACGCCTTTTATATTAAATTTTGTTAGTGATAAATTAAATTTTATTACTTTTTACTATTTACTTTTATAATAATACTTTTTACTATCTATTTTACTTTTAGTAGTAAAAACTACCAGGATGTATGAAGGGAGTTAAAGACGAATAGAGAATTCTTGTGCGCGTAATAATAATATACGCGGTCAAAGAACGAAGAGAGCGACGAGCCGTCGCTGCGAAATAAGCACGAGAAAGGGAAACGAAATGAAGAGAGAAGAGTGGATGAAAGGAAAAAGAGAATATGCCACATCTTGAACAATAGGTTCTCAAGAGAATTTCTCTGGCATATTTCTCGCCGAGGAATCGAGCAGACGTCTCCACGCTTCTTTTGATCTTTCCACTCGGCGCTCGGATGGCGGATACTGCCGCTTGCGGTTCTTCGATATTCTACTCTCTCTCTCTCTCTCTCTCTCTCTCTCTATCGATCCTCTGCGATCCAAGCAATTTCATCTTTCTCGCCAAACAACTCAAAGTGGAGCTCGTATTCGACTTATACTTCGGAGTATCAAAATTTCTCAAAAGTAGAAAAATTTCTCAAAAGTAGCAAAATTTCACAAGTGTTTTTTCGATTTTCCATCCGTCTTTCATTCGATTCACGTGACACCCAAATATCTTTGACGGATGTCATACCAACCAAAGAAAAAAAAAAATTAAAGCTCGTTCACGACAAATATTCCCTATCGACGCATTTGTGTCTTAACGCTCGCTTCATACCGGTACACCTGATACACATCGAAGATATTCTGTCCAGAATCGGAGACGGAAATAACAATCGGGAATGCATCCGATTCGCTCGAACGATAATTGCGCGGATAAGAAATAATTTCATGCCGAGTCTCGCTCGAATTAGAAGGGTTGACTTACCCGCACGAGTTTCTCGTTGCAAGCGCCACAAACGCGACCGCCAGTCTCGGCCTCGTAATCCGTAAAATGGTTAATCCGTGACATTGCGATTCGCGGATTAATTCCAAGTCCGCGGGGGTTAAAGCGATCCGCGTAATTAAAAGCAGAAACGCACGCCAAGCTCGTAGTTAAACCGTGTCACGATAATCGCCGCGTCTGACGCGGCTTACTAAACCATAAGTACCGTACGACCGAGCGGTAAAACCAGTTACGGCTGAAAGTAAGGACGGTGAAAATCGCGATTAGATAACACGCGCCTGCCGCTTCGATTTTTCTTCCTTCCATCGTTATACCTTGTATGGCTTAAGGAACGCTGCTGAATCTCGCCGTTTACGAAACTTGGACCGCTTAACGCTTGGACTGCTGGCATATTTCGCCCCCAACTTACGTTTTCTCGTGAATCGCGCGGGAGTTTGGACGTACGGTGAAATCGCGGTAAATCGAAAACCACTTCGTTTTTATCGAGGAAACTCTTTTTTTATTTTACACTTCAATATATACTCTGTGATTATTTTAACGAAAAAAAAGAACGCGTGACATTGTATACAATTACATCGTAATTATACAATACCCGCTATTCGGCACGAATCTACTAAATACGTATTTTTACGCGACCCGCGCTCCAGTGAGAGTCCAAGTGTTAAGATACAAGGAAAATCCCTTAATCGGTATTCACGAGGATATAAAATTTGTTATCTTGGAAATGAATGATCTTTGTAGCTTGATTTTTGAAACGTTGCTTTTATCGATAAAAGTGATTTTTTGCTCGCGGAACGAATAAACCGCTCGTCGACCCTCGAGACGGGAAGAGCAATGAAACTCCTTAGTTCAGAACAACATTTAATTTCTACAATTACACTGTCCGAGACGAGGTACTTTGACATTGAGCGGTAGTTGCTTTTGGAATACAGGTTCTTCGGTAGTAAAGCCTAGGGGATTGAATCTCGTATGAATATAAACCATTTGTCTTTCCTTCTCGTTATTTTGCATTTTCAGTTGTTTCAACGACGACTCGAAAAGTTCGTATTGAACTATTTAACGAGTAGTTTGTGGAAAAATTGCCAAGTTAATATTAAACTTAAGCGCCAGGCGTATACATTAACACTATTCCTACCAGCCATTTTCCATACAGATATAAACGTACCAAGTATATCCTTACGGAAAAAGAGGACGAAGGAAAAACGTCGATAGATCGATTTATCGATCCGTACGTCGCGAGAAAATCGCGAAAAATCTCAAAAGTGACCGCGCCTCAAAGTTCTACGATTTTCTCGATTTTTTTCAAAGAAATCGCTGACCGGTCATTTGACCGCTCGTGGTAGGAATAGTGTTAAATTACGATGGTATTCCGACTTTGTTCGCTACGATATTCTCGCACGTCTTTCCAAGCAAGGTATTAATTCGATGTTTGGTCGATCAAGCGGATGGGTTTAATTCAGCTAATGTTCGGCGTCGTTCTCGGTATTTTGCCTCGTAGCGCAGATGCCCCGACGGTCGTGCACCGGCAGTAATCCGTTTTCTCTGGACGCTATGTTTGACACAGCATCCGTCTGAAACACGATGCAAGCGTGCAATTTTCTGCTTTACACCTACGAAACACGGTAGACTCCTATTCGTTACGTACCGTACATAGAAGACGGTATCTCCGGCGGAACAGCGTTTCTCACAAGTGTTGGACATTAATCGTGGAATAGGTTTCGTTAAAAAGGGAATCGTTGTACCCTCTTGCACTTAAATACATAATAACTAGACAAGAGAGAATGTCAATATCGAACTATAGATTCACGATATCGACGAAACGTTCGGATAAGAAATATAATTCGTATAAGAGAAGCTACAAAACGAATGGATCGACGTAATCGATTTCCCCACATTCTCACGATCCATTAATTCTTTCCTCTTGCCAAAAAAAAAAAAAAACTATAGGTAATAATTCGTGTCGTCTCCTTTACTCGCTCGTATAACGCGACGTGCCTCGAATATTCGAGCAGATTTATCACTCCAAAGGATCAATATTCCGGTCATAAAACTATAGGTAAATCTACGTGAAATATCGAACATCGAGATAACGAATAATATCCGCGCCACTTAAAGTAACTCCTTCGAATAAAATTGATATATTTTCCAAGCACCATCGATTTCATCGATTACAATATTATAGGGAATATTGATTGTAATATTATAATATAGCCATAATATGTAGAATATATACATAATATAGAGAATATTGATTATAGGTAACTTCTTCGAATAAAATTGATATATTTTCCAAGCAGCATCGATTTCATCGATTACAATATTATAATATAACCATAATATATAGAATATATACATAATATAGAGAATATTGAATATAGGTAACTCCTCCGAATAGAATTTATATATTTTCCAAGCAGCATCGATTTCATCGATTACAATATTATAGGGAATATTGATTATAATATTATAATATAGCCATAACATATAGAATATATACATATAGAGAATATTGATTATAGATTATAATATAGATTACAATATTATAGAGAAAAGTGACACGAATTCTCGATGTAATAACCCACGATAATTTCTCTAAGTACGAGAAACGTGCTTGGGGAAAATACGAAGGGCTGGTATCGGCGGACGCCACCTTGAGGAACGCCTCTTGTGAACGAGGCTATACCTATGAAGTGTACAGTGACCCGGCCTGCTCGTGAGTTCGAGTAATAATCCCTTGACACCCGCAACGAGAACGCCGTGCGCGTATGTAAGCCGTACATGCCTCCTGGCGTACATTAGCCTGTGTATACATATGCTCGGTACATTGCATCGAGTTCTGCCGAGCACCCGCAAGAATTCGCTTTTCACCGGTGCGTGATAAAACGTTCCGAAAGTGCGCGCGCGTATCGGCTCGTAAAAGCGCGCACGAAGCCTGGATATCGAGGATGCCGGAGGAAACATGGTGGTTCGGCTCGGATCCGCGAATGTCGGATGTCGGTTGGTGGATTTTTTATTGATTATAAAAAGGCCAATAAAAAAAGCTATAGAAAATTAGCTAATAATTAATTAATTTAAAAAATTAGGTTAAAAAAAGGTAATAAAAAGCTATAGAAAAAAATAATGGCTAATTAGAAAATATGTAAAAAAATCATAAAAATATGAAAAATCGTGAAAATAAGAGTATTTAAAAAATGGATTTAATAAGTGTTTAAAAGTGTTTTGGAAAGTTATAGGGCGAAGGGATGGAGGATTAAATATGTAATTTGGAGGACTGACTTGAATTGAGTGTTTTTATTAACGCTTTTGTTGGTAACCATTTAAACTATTGGTTTCGATAATCCTAAGTAAATTTTTTACGTTTCAAGATATTTTTGTGAAATAAGAGCTATTAGAGAACTTAAATATTCCTTTACATATTCCACGAGTAACAATAATTTGTGGACGGAGATGCTCTGTCAATAACAGCGGAAGTATTAATGCGCGTAGGTTTCTCAAAACATGAATGTTTGGACTGTCCAAAGAAACTTCGAATATCGGATCTCGTGGATGCAACGAGCCGACTTTGCGGCAAATTCGTGAGTGCGATTCCTGCGATTTGAACGAAGGAGAAAGCCAATTTGTTTGATTGGTCGTATTAAGTTGCTCGCGAATGCGCGCAAAACGTAAATGTCCAGGACGTCAAAGCGAGCGATCATAAATCTACGCCCATATCAGCTCGGCCTGTAAGACCGCGAAGCTATTCTTTTTCAGCTTTAGAAAGCGTTTGCGCGGTTAAGAGGAGAGGAAAACGGTATCTCCGAGCGTTTAATCGTTATAAACAGAAGCTCGGACGTTCTCGAGTTGGATCCGGATTTCAGACGCGAGAGTAATTTCTAGAGAAAATTCTTCTCCTCTCGCAAAAGATTAAACCAAACTAAATTCCGTAAACAGAATAGACAAACGAGAAGTAGCTTTTGGAATTCTGGACAAACCAGGGAAAAGTGCCGTTGCGCTTTCGTATACCGTATAATTTCGGATGAAAGAGCCTTTTCTCTTCGCGAAAGGTCAAACGGAGAATTTTAAGGCCAACGATCTTGATCCCGTGCATTTCATAAATTACACGAACAAACAAACAAGGGGCAGCTGTAGGCGTTCCTTTTGGAATTCTCGACGAACGGGGAAAAGTGTCGCCTTGCTTTCACGCGTCCCCGGTAAGCGCGCAACATTACGGATTGATTTACGGCTGGTAAAGAGCAACAGGTGTTGCTGCGCCTGGTATCGCGCGATTTTTATCGAGGCGCGATACACCTCTGCCCTTTCATGATCGCCGCTATCTCTCCACGAAGGCAGTTCCGGTTTCGCGCGAGGGACGCAGGAGCGGGCCGCGGATGAAGGAAGGTCCCTGAAATAACAATGGACAATTGAGCCGTTCAGTGCACACGTCGATTAACTCCATAAAATAAAAAGTTGAGATGATGTACGTTGATTTTTAAAATTCCAGGTATAATATCAATTCAAATATATAACGTGGAATGCATAAATACGGATATAGCTTTCGTCTAACGGCGTATCAAATTAATAAGAAAGAATAGCAAAAAAAAAATCAAAATGGCTTCTGAGAATAAATTACTTATTGTTCAATGGCCAAAAAAATGTTGCCGTTTCATGGTGTTGATCTTTATTATTCGGGAAAGTTATTATAAATATAAAAAGTTACGACTATACCGAGTGCTTTGACGCTTAAATTTAGGATTTTACGAAAAGTGGAGTTAATCGATGTGTGCACTGAACGGCTCAATTATATCTCTCCATATTGAAGTTGACGCTAAATTCACCAAAGTGGTTAAAGTGACCGGTCAATTGTTTTTTTTTTTACAAAAAATACTGTATTTTGTAAAAGAGCAGTTTTCGAGATTTTCCACGAATCTACCGCAGAGTGTGAATCGATTCTATCGATTTATCGTTAGATCTTCTTAATACCCTTTTTCTTTAAGGATATACGTAGTATATACAGATATATCCAGAAAGTGGCATAGGCTTAGAAACTAGTTTAGCCTTACACCCAGAATTTTGTAATTTAACTTCAAACATGAATACACAATGAAAAGGAACAACGATAAGATATTCTGTATCTCGTAGTTGTTATAAAAGAACGATGGTTAGAATTGATTATACATACCGCGAAATGCTTATGGGCGAAAGTGATTTATTCTAATTAATAATTCGAGTAGTAATTATTCTAGTAATAATTCCAGTAGACGCGAAGGCAAAATCGTGGATGTATTTCATTCGTAAGGCCGAGAGAGACTCGAAGTGACCGCGGGAGAAATGTTTGTTATTTCGCGATTTTTATCGTGCAGCGATACCTCCGCAGCTTTATGAGTGCCGCTATCGTTTCACGAAAGCAGTTCCGGTTTGGGCGAAGCGCAGGAAACTCGTGCAGGCGCCGGTAGCTTCCTGGAATTATATATCTAGGTGCAGAAGCTCGAGAAGAAGAGAGGGCTTACATTTTCCATTTCGCTGGGAAAATATTTCATACTCCTCCATTGGTATGGCCGAATAGTTTCGCATAAAAGTTTATGCCCGGTCGAAGCTCCTTCGCCTTTGTAACCAGATATATGCAGCGAAATATTTATTCTGCTACATACAGGACTGTGTAAAAATGCGGTTAACATAGTTTTTTTGTCATTTTCTCGAGAATATTTTCATTGTCTTTCCGCGAAAGGCGACATTTTATTAATACATTCCATTAAAGGTATCCTACTTTTTCCCTTTTCGCCGAAAATAATCGACTCGCCGCGAGTGGTCGGAATATTAAGCGTAGCTTCGATACAAATATTTTCAATATCGATCGATGTCACGCGAAGTGTCCATTAAATTGATTCATTAAATTACCCCGGGGTTCAGTCCGACGTGGCTGCCAATTAAAAAGGAGAACGCATTAATTGGCAACATTTATGAGTGCGGGCGCAAAATAAAATTAAAGGAACGAGGAAAGTAATGCGAGGCAGCGTGCAGGAAATCACGTTTTGTCGGATTACCCGCTGTGGCAGTTTTAATTGAACAAAGATTTCGGTCGATATATTCGCGCTTTGGGCAACTGAGCAGATGTTATTACCGTTAATCGGTGTACGGGATGTTACTTCCGCAAATTCCAGGAGCGACGTTTCTTTCGAAAAACCGTCGATCCTCGAGAATTAATTAATAACACTCGAGGAACTCTCCTCCTTCGGGATATTCGTCCTTTTCAGCGAAACGTCGATCCCACGAAAAATGATATCGCGACAAAGAGACTGCCGATGGCCCCATAATTAAAACCGCCCTTTGTTCCTGACGGTCGCGGCACCGGTCCTTATTATATTATTAAATAATTCCAAGAAGTTGGTTCATTAAGTTTGAGCCAGATAAAGTCGGCTGACGAGCCGAATGAAAGGTCGAGGGCATCGTGAAATTAGAAATGTCAGAGAGAATGAAGATTTTCCACGAAGGAGGCGACTCGTACATTTTCTCCGGATTATGAAAACAAGACGTAATTCATTGCAAATATCGAAGGACAGAGTACAAAATCGCGAGCGAAAGAATTCCCTATGGCTCGACAGTAAAAAGCGTATGAAATAAAGGAGGCGTTGTAAAAATAATAAAGACACAGGAAAAATCTTAATAATTATCCGTTTATGGAATACGAAAATAATCTGAGATTTATGCAAATATCGAAATACCGCTTATTAAATGGAAAGCCTGTCGGAAAAGTGAAAGGGGTAAAGATTACGAGTATTATATACGTTGCGGTAAATGTCAACTCGGTATCGCGCACTATTCGGTGTGTACGCATGCTAATGCGCAATGTAACCGCGCGCACGACCAATTAAATCTAAACTTTATCTAATAAATACGATGTAGCAAATGCTCAAACTACCCAGCGCGTGTGTACGTTTACACAGGCTTTAAGCGTTCGCTGTAACACGTATAAACCGAGTAAAAATAATTCTACACCCAAAAGGGGTTTTACACTAAACTATCAAACCAGTAAAAATATTTATATAGTAACTTCATAGGAAAATCTCGCACCTTCACGAGTATGCATCATTTGAGATTTTCTACGATCTTCTCAGCGCACGCTGATCTTGACATTGATCTATCGACTTTTTTTTTTTGTTTAAGCTTCGACCACTAAGATCATTAGCTACATCGACATTTCTTATTTGGCTTTCTTTTTATTCAAACATACATATTATAT
>JBCFXI010003208.1:0-11223 GCA_038496175.1 Ampulex compressa
CAAAAATAATAGTGGCGATTTGTCTCGGGGGTTCCCATATATACATGGTTGGGGATCTCCCCTACCTAGCGAGGAAAAAATGCAAGGCATGGCTAATTCCTGCACGAGTCACGCGGCTAGTTTGTCCCATGTAAAGAACGCGAAAAAAGGAGCTGGGATGGCCTTCTCAGCTTACTGTAGGAAACCTAACGTCCGAGTCAGCAGTGCACTTGTGTCACATTCCGCTCAGATTTAGATTCTCGATTTCCCTTTCCATAGGTGTAGGGTCAATGCACGTAACAGTGTCCTCCATAGCAGACCACTCTACCGCTGTAGATGCGTCTACGTCCGCCTATCCTGGCCAGTCGGACGCATCGTCAGTATCGACGGTGTCTCGGGGGCAGACGTTCTCAAACGGACAAAAGCGAAAGATCCTTATAGCGGAGACCGGTGAATACAGCCGAATCTCTCGCGAGGCATTGCTTGCGGAAACCTCCGTGCAGGCTGGGATGGAGCACCTCCGCATAGAAGACTTGGGGGCCAGGATCTTAGATCAAATGGCAATAGTGGATCGAGTCTGGACGTAATGGTTTGAGTCTTCTCCCAGGGTCCCCTTCATTGCACTAATAGCCTGCTAGGGACAGTACGGTGGCGGTTTTTAGTGGGTAAAAATCCCACACTACCCGTCCCGCGAGCTCGTCCGGGACAGGACCGCGGATGATCTCCCGTCCTGGCCTGTGGGGCGAATCAGGCAGGGTGCCTTTTGAAGGTTTTCTCTACCTTAAAAAAAAAAGGTGGTAGAGCGAGTATCACTCAGATCAAGCAACATTAGATCTGACTATGTCCACCATCTCCGGCTTGCCGCGTGAGAGACTCGAGCTGTGGGCCTAGTGCTCCTGAAAGGCACGGAGGGAATAGGGGAGTCTCTCCAGCGAGAGATTCTCCGCTTGCAAGCGGAGGTAGGCAGCCTGCGGGAGAAACGCGCTGCCGTGAAGAAAAAGGCAGTCTCCAAGAATGTGGGGTAAGTATCCTCCCCGCGAAAAGATACCTCGGCAAGCCCCAAAATGGGGAACTGCAACGTGGCACGGGAAAGTACATTGGTACCGCTGGTGTGTCACCAGGTGCCACTGTGCGAGCAGGCCGCCGGGCCAAGCAGGGCGGCAGAGGGGTTGCCATCAGCCTACTCTCCTGCGCCGCTATTGTAGCAGGTGAGTGCCATGATAGAGGGGAAATTAGCTGCTCTCAAAAGAAACCTCGCTAAAGGGAATGTGCGACGAGCAGCTACGATCTTCTTCATCCTCTCATCGAGAGAACCGTCGCGGTCACGGACTGGGGCGATGGCGAAACCGGTGAGGCCCGTTTCAACGGGGGCGGGAAAGAGTGGCGCAACCGCGCGCGTGCCACAGGCTGGTAATGTGCAAGCCAACCCGTCCCGCGATATAGCTCGGCACCCACCAGCACCTGCGCCTGCAGAGACGGCTGCACTCCCGTTGTGGACAGAGGTGCTTGGTCGTAAGGCCAGAAGGGTACAATGGTAGCAAGTGACGACCACCGCGGCACCTGCGGCAGTACCATCGACCAAGGCGGTGATCTCGCCGGTCAAAAAAGCTGGCCATGATCATGCCGGACGGCCAGGGCTGAAGAAGGTGAAACTTGTCCGGCTACCGAAAATGACAGCCGTAACACTCACCGTTCTCCAACAGGGAGAATTGACGTATACGCAGGCGATGGCCACTGCCAGGTCTCAAATAGATCTGGCAGAGTTGGGCATCGCCTCAATACGGCCCAGACGGGCGGCAACCGGGGGTGTAGTTCTAGAGATCCTCGGTCCGGAGAGCGGCACTAAGGCAGCCACTCTCGCCGCACGGATAGCGGAGACCCTGGCGGGAACATGGGCAAAAGTCGTCCAGTCCACAAATAAAAGCGGAGATTCGCATAAGGGTGCTGGACGATTTCGTCTCGCACCGTGATGCGGTGCAAGCCATCGCCGCGGCGGGTGGGTGCCAGGAGGGGGAGGTGAAGACCGGGGAAATCCGGACCTCCTCCGCCTCTGGCTTGGGCACCATATGGGCCCAATGCCCGCTCGTGGCTGCGAGGAAAATCGCCGCAGCTGGCCGTGTACTGGTTGGTTGGTCTTCCGCCAAGGTAGAGCCGCTGGCGGAGCGCCCTCTGCGGTGTTTCCGGTGTTTAGAGCTGGGCCATACCAGCTCGATGTGCCTGAGCACCGTTGACCATAGCGGGCGCCTCTACCGGTGTGGGGGTACTGACCGCCTGGCCGGAGCATACGCGGCTGGAGCCTCGTGCCGTGGAGCCTTGCTGCCCGCTATGCAGCGACCTCGGGCGGAAGGCCGATCACCGCGTTGGCAGCGCGTCAAACCGCCAGACGTACCGTCTGCACCCGTGCCGGTGGCAAGTTCGAAAACAGCCCGTTTAAGGACGACTAAGGAGTCGGCAATGCTGGCAGCTGGCCTGGAGGAAGCCATGGACATGGAATAAACTTCATAACCCTTCGCCTCCTCTAGGCCAATCTGAACCATTCGCGCGGGGCCCAAGACCTAATGATCCAGACCCTGCGCGAATGGAACATCGGGCTGGCGGTTATCGCAGAGCAGTATTGCGTCCTGGACCAGACTGGGTGGGGGATGCGAGCGGCCTCGTGGCGATCGTCAGGTTCGGCACACCGCGCGCACCGTCCCTAGCGCTGATCGAGCGCGGGCCAGGATACGCGGTGACACAGTGGGGGCACATCGCGGTGGTAGGATTACATCTTGCCCAACTGCAGCCTCGAAGCATTCGAGATGTACCTGAGCGAGGTCAGGCAGTGCGTTGCCCGACTATTTCCACGCCCGTTGCTTGTCCTGGGGGACTTTAGTGCTCACATTACGTCGTGGGGGTTCCACACAGACGACGCACGAGGGTGGATAATGCTCGACTGGGCGGCAGAAGTACAGCTCCGTTTACTAAACTGGGGCTCCACACCAACGTGCGTAAGGTGGTAGAGGCAGTCCATCGTCGATCTGACGTGGACAACCCCTGCTGCCGCGCGTCGCGTGTCGGGATGGCGAGTGGCGACCGAGATGGAGTCCCTCTCGGACCATGTTTACGTCCTGATGGACGTGGCCGCCACTCGTCGGGTAAATAAGGCCCGACAAGACCACCCGGGGACCAACGCACCACCCCGACGGTCCCTTAACCAACTAGACGAGGACTTCCTGATGGCGGCGGCCCATACCGTGGCCTGGTCGGAGTGTGTTGGAGTGGAAGTTTTGCCACGTGGTCGAAATAATATAAGGTCATTGTTATGAAAACAACAATAAAGTTTATTAGAAGATTTAACAGGAAAAATTCACAGAACAGCTTATTTTTACACGCACCGTCTCTCGAGCCCGTCTCTCGACATTTCTATATCATACAACCGTGTTTTGCTTTTCAGCGACGTATCAACATCCGTCGTGAACCCAACACCAACGAAATTATTCTTTTTCAACAGAGCGCAATCTGGCTGAGCCCGTCGACGTGAGGGCGGAGTCCGAGTGACTCGGGGGCGCAATGATTGCTGTGTGTGACGCCGCCATGCCCCAGGTTAGACTCCGCCCACAGCGCGCGGCGTGCCGGTGATCGGACGCTAGTGCGGACTACGCAATGTTTGCGTTCGCGCCCGGCGTCAGTACACCCGCGCCCGTAGACGACGGAATCGCGACGAGACATGGGTCGCCCAGCTGTACGAGGGCTTCCATAAGGCACAGGGAGCCCTCAGGCAGGCCATCAGAGCGGCCAAGGCCCAGACTTGGCAAGAGCTCCTCGGGACTCTGGACAGGGACCCATGGAGGCGTCCATACTGTATAGTGATGGGCAAGCTTCGTCCGTGCGTCCCTCCAATAACGGTGTCTTTTGATCCCAAGCTCCTTGGGGAGGTCGTCCCTACGCTTTTTCCCGACACTCCGGGGAGAGTGTCGCGGCGACCTTTACCAGATACCATGCCGGACGCTACAAACTGGTCCGGTGAGCTGGGGGTCACGCCGGAAGAGCTCTCCGGAGCTTTTAAGCGTCTAGGGGCCCAACGCACTGCACCGGCTCCTGATGGCATCTCCGGACGAGCTTGGGTCTTGACTCGAGGCGTCCTTGGGGCCAGACTGGTGGAGCTGTTTAACGGCTGCCTCCGGTCTGGCCAGTTCCCTCTCACTGTGAGGAGAAGCCGTGTGGTCCTCATAGAAAAGGGGGGCCGACCCGCTGGGTTTCCCTTGGCATACCGACCGATCTGTTTGCTCGACGAGGTGGGGAAGCTGTTTGAGCGCATCATAGCTTTCCGGCTCGTTGGGCACTTGTCCGGCGTAGGTCCCGATTTGACCGAGAGCCAGTTCGGTTTCAGAGTGGGCCGTTCTACCATCGACGCGGTTCTGCGTGTGCGGGCCCACTCTGACCCGGCCGTTTCCCGGGGCGGAGTGGCATTGGCGATATTGCTAGATATCTTTAACGCATTCAACACCCTGCCCTGGGAGGCCATCCTGAAGGGACTCCAGTACCATCAGGTGCCCACATATCTCCAGGATGTAATCGGGTCCTATTTGTCAGGCAGGTGGGTGGAATACCCGGATAGGTCGGGCACGCTGGTCGTGTGGAAGACTCGGTGCGGCGTCCCGCAGGGATCCGTGTTAGGGCCAATCCTGTGGGACGTCGCATATGACTCAGTCTTGCGAGCCGACCTCCCTCCCGGTGTCAGCGTGACGTGTTACGCTGATGACACATTCGTGCTGGTCACCGGGGAGGGGGGGGGGCTACAGACGGGCGCTCCGCCTCGCCCAATGCGGGGTGGCATGTGTCGTCCGGAGGATCGAGGAGCTGGGGCTCCACGTGGCTCCCCACAAAACGGAGGCGATGTGGTTTTTTAACCCTCGTCGCCGTTGGGAACCGCCCAAATCCCGGCTCCTGGTAGCTCAAGCTGAAGTCGAGGTAGGTCCTGAGAAGAAGTATCTGGGGCTTACCTTGGATGGCCAATGGCGCTGCGCGGTGCACTTCGATCGCCTAGCCCCCCGAGCGGAACGGATGGCGAGCTGGCTTGGCCGCCTCTTGCCGAACCTCGGGGGGCCCGAGGAAAGGGTTCGCCGCAGGTATGCTGGAGTCATGCAATCCCTGGCCCTGTACGGGGCCCCGGTGTGGTCACGCAACCTGATGGTCAGCCGGCACAGCCGGGACCGTCTACGCTGGATTAAAAGGCGGATGGCCATCAGGATCACGCGGGCGAACCGCACGACCTCCTACGCGGCAGCGACGGTTCTGGCGGGGCAGATACCCATGGAATTCCTGGTGGAGAAGATGAGAGAGAGGTATTTTCACTCCTCGTCCCTCCAAGGATCGGCGATGCTCCGCCGGTACCGGCGATCGACGAGGAGATCGTGAGGCGCTAAGCCCAGGAGCGCGTTGTATCGAAGAGGCAAAGACGCCTCTCTGAACCCGCCAACGAGAGACAGCGCGCTGTCGCGGCTGTCCTGCCCAATCTCGAAAAGTGGCTAGGCAGGACCTGGGGACGGCTGATCTACAGGCTGATGCAGGTGCTCACCTGACATGGCTGCTTCGGTGAGAACCTGTGTCGGATAAGGAAAGAGAGGACGACGCAGTACCATCACTGCCCCGATACGCGGAACACGGCGCAGCACACACTGAAGTTTTGTCCAGCGTGGGGGTGCGCGCGCCGTGTCCCGCGAGAAGAAATAGGGGAGGAGCTCTCGCTGTCAGTCATCGTCCACGCGATGACGAGAGGTCCTGGATGGCCGTGGCCTTCTTCCGCGAACAAGTAATTCGGAAGGAGGCCGCGGGACATATCTGCGAGCGCGCGGTTCCCGTTCGCGTTGGGGCAGGTCAAGGTTGCAGGGGGCGCAGGCGCCCTCTGTCGCCCCCGCCTGATTAAGCATTTTTCTTTATAGTGATGCCACGGAGGGAAAAACTGATCCACACCATGAGCGTCCCATTGCACCAGTGGCATCACTGGGGGGTGCAGACGGCTCGAGTGGGGGCTTGGGTTGCCATTGCACGCAATTCTCCAGACGGGATGGCGTTGTGTCGCGGCCGTGCGACGCCGTTAAAATAGGTGTTTTGGCGGTTTTGGGGAGTCCTCACGACCCTCCCATGTATGGACGGCCTTAAGGGGCTGCAGCACGTGGGGGCACCGCGATGTGTTACTTGTAGTTCCCGGTTTCCCCTTCCCTTACCTGCGCATAGGATGGCCGCCGTGGGGCTTTTAGCCGGGAAGAATGCGGCACATCCCCGCTTTTCCCCCCAAGGAGCCGGGGAGTCTATAAGGATTTCACCCACGTAAAATAAAAAGTCGTCAAGGAAACTTTGAAGACATTTCAATGGGATGTCCTATCCTACCTGCTGTATCCATCGGACATTGCTCTTTCCGACTACCATTTATCCCAGTTAACGACTTATGGCCTGGCCGAGCAGCACTTCACTTCTCACGAATAACCTAAAAATTGGGTCAATTTCTGGATCGCTTCAAAAGGCAAAGAATTTATTCAACGCAGGATCGCTATTCTGCCTGAAAGATGAGAGAAAGTCGTAGTTTACGATGGACAATACTGTGAATAAAATACATTGTATCCATTTCTTTGAATAAAGCTTCGAGGTTACAAAAAAAACCCTCAAAACTTATTTGCGTCCCGAATACATGACTTCAATCCTAACTATTCTAACCTGTGTTTTTATAAATCAACACTTAGAATGTTATTTATTGTTTTATGTATTAAGTTTCCAAAAATTATATTCATTTTCTCTTTTTTATATTATTATTATATACTTAGATATTATGTAAAAAAAAATTTACATATTTCCAGATTTTTTTATTTACATAAAGAATCACAATAAGTGCAACTTAAAAATTTACAAATACTTATCTATAGAAAAAAAATTATTTTTCCGAAATATACAAGTAAAACTGTAACTCGTGGACTCCTAACCTCTTTTTGCTAGGAAATTTCTAAGAATACATTTCATTAGTTGTGGTCTGACCGTGCGAGCTATTCGCACACGTATCATTTTTAATTCTCTATCTGGTCTTATTGGAATAGCTGTCGCGTGGAAGGAATAATTTTGGCCACTAATGTGTGCCTCGAAAATCAAAGGATAAATGATATTGTAACGCCGGCTGAAGATGCCGCGTTACGAAAGCAGAGCGACGGTTGTCAACGAGCTTGTTGACAACAGAAGAATCGAGAGAGTCTCCCCGCCGACTTCGAGTCTGCCGGACGTGACTTTATCTTTCGCGTACAATTTGTATTTAAATAAACATTCTTGTTTCCTTTTATTAAGTGTTGAGTGTTAGAAAGCGTCATGCAATCTTCAGCAAGCACTCCCCGGCGCAACAATATAATTAAAAATTGGAAGTTAAATAAATATGAAAACTAATCGATTGAAGGTGGTGAGTAACAGGTAATATTAGAAAGAGTCTTAGAAAAATATCGGACACTGGGGTAACTGGACCGAGAAGTTCAGTGGAGAGCCTGTGTAACTTAAAGGTAGAGCAGTCGTCTAACAAACGAAAAGTCCCTGGTTCGCTTCTTGGTCCAGTTACCCTAGTGTTCGATTTTTTTCTAAGTCTTTTTCTAATATCACCGGCTCAATCACCACCTTCAATTTATTAATTTCCATATTCATTTAACTTACAATTCATAATTATATTATTTATTCTTTAATTTTCGAGCCACGCGTCAGTGGCCAAAATTATTGCTTTCTCACAAGAACTACTGCAATAAAACCAGATGGAGAATTAAAAATTATACGTGTGCAAATCGGCCGCTTGGTAAGACTGCAACTAATAAAATTTATCGTTATTGTAAGTAAAATATTAGGTTGTCTTAAAAGTTTCTTTCGTTTTATATCGGAATGATAGATGCGTATTTTTTGTTTTGTGTTATTGTATTGAAGTATATGTACAACTAGAGGACGACTGAGGATAGTGTATATTTGACAGATTAGGTTTCATGTTTATTTAAATATTGCTAGATGAAGTAGCTGCGCTCGGATAACAAGGCACACTGCTAGGACAATTCAATAAAACAGAATTCAGTTTTGTTATATTTACCGTTACATGTTTTCTGTTATATACCAATGTAATATTTTTATCCAAATTGTTCGAAAGAGTGCGTGAAATTAGACGAGGAAAATGTGTAGTACAGGAAATTCAGCCTCAAGATTTAAACGAGTTATTTAGTATATTTAACAAAAATATAATAGAAACTTAATAAGGATTTAATAAAAAATCTAACAGTGATAATGAAGAAAAAGTAAAACTCGCGCGCGCGGAAAATTAATTTGGGTAAACTTGAATCTGATATAATTAATAATAATGGCAGCGCCAAGGATTGCAGTTTATATTATGCAATTGCGGATAATCGTCATTGTTACCCAACTGTTAGGATAGATTTTAAAAGACTCGAGATGACCCTACTCTAGCAGGTGCAATTTGGATGCAATTTGGTGCAAAAGGATTTGTGGACTGCGGTTAACCGGTTTCGTGTGATGTTACCATTTAGTGTCTGTGCGTGACAACTCTGGCCGCTGGTGATAGTTCGCTATTATGGTTTATTGCTACTTGACTCTGTTTTGCGCAACTGAAAAGCAGGGCCAGGTGAAAACAACAAGAAAGGTCGTTATACGCACGATCTCAAACAAAAATGAAGGAAGCATCATATAGGTTACAAAAATCCGCGCTAAACACAGTAACAACGCAAGCATATTTTTTTAAGTTTATTTCTTTTTCTCGTATATCATTATAAAGACGCCCTTCTCCCCCTTCGCTCCCTTTCCTTTCTACCCTTCATCCTTTCTGGACATCGTGTGTATCTTTGTCTCGAATGCAATCATGAAGAAGTTGCCCTTGGTAGATCGCCCATGCCAGGTGTTCCCGTTCTTACCGTTGTTGGCCGTATTCCTTCTGCTTTTGGTAGCTCCCGTTGTCTGCATTTGAAACGAAACACTTTTATTGACTCAGCCTATTAGTACAAAGTGTAACACTGTCGCCTTCTCCGATACAGTGCTTCCTGAAAATATTGTTGAATGTGGCTTTATTTATTACTTCCTTTTTTTCAATTTCATTGCACATTGCTAGTTTTTAGATATTATTAATTGTTTGCCCTTGAGGACTTTTTCGCTCGGACAAATCAGTAACTCAAAACGATTTCTCACTTATTTCATGAATTTCTTACAGCTGACTTAAAATAATTTCAGATACAATTAAACGTTTTAAACTTGTATATTTTTACGTTTTATATATCTTTATATTTGACACATGGACATTTGTTAAACATTAGGTTCTATAATTTTGTTTGTTGCTATTTTATATAGCAATCTCAAAAGTACATCCTCGGCTTGTCGGGGCAAGATAAAATAATCTTACAGCCATTTTTAAGGTTTGGTATCCCATACTTCATAAAATTGCATATAAAGGGCTTAGGAATAGATTCATGACGTGATATTGCCCAAATCAAAACTAAATAAACATCGTTACGGCTCGAATTATTAGGTAAATCCAAGTGAGGAGCTACGGTGGTGTAGTGGATAGAGGCTCAGACTGCCACGCGGCAGACCCGGGTTCGAATCCCGCCCATCACCTCTGGTTTTTCTATGTGATATGTATACCGTAACTCTGATGGTTCGGAATCTATCTTAAACAGTAGGTCCTAGGCCATATGACCTTAGCAGTCGGTGCCGAAAAAATGAATTAAAAAAAAAAAAAATCCAAGTGGGGAGTGAGAGGCACCTGTCAAATACAAAAGGTTAATGTAGTCACTGCTTATATATAATAGTAAGATTTTACTTTATGTTAATAAAAGATTTGTACCCTGTAATTCATAAGTGCATATCAGCAGGGTGCAATTATTTCTTTGCAATGGTGCTGATGCTGGTGCTGGTGTTCGTGGCAATGTCGGTGCCGGTGTAGGAGTTCGTGCTGATGTCGGTGTCGGTACTAGTGCCGGTACTGATGTTGGTGCTGGCATTAATGCCCTTGCTTGTTGGTGGTAATGATGGCCATACTTCGGATAGGGACGGCGATGGTGGCGGTGGCGGCATCCGCAAAAAGAACCACGTCCATCCTACACCCAAAATAAATGATATCGGTGAATGTTTAAGGTAAATGTAAGTCGTATTCTTTCTATAACTTTTAATATGGTACATAAAAAGTATTACCCAAGTCTATGCCCTGGGTTGTCCATAGCAATCTGAAGAAGCATACGTTGCGCTAGCAAAACCCCCAAGAGACTATTCTCTCCCCTTCCGTGGTTTTTTCCTTTCACACTTAGGACCTATATGCGTGTGTATTATTAATCTCGTGCTTGTGTGTGTGGTCATGTGTCGCAGGACATTTCCGAATTGTAAGGATACTACGAGTAAAGTAATCGTGTCGGTACGGGATAGTGAACTGTATCAAGAATTGAAAAATATTAGTATCAATACACGAAAGAACGTCAGTCACAGAAAGAGAGAAGGTGAAAACTACTGCAGGGAGAGCATCCATCGGGAAAAATGTTTGCTTAAAAACCAGAATGCTTTGTGTGCAGGTGCATTGTCGTGTAACAAAATTACTTTGCCATGTCTTCTGGCCCATTGTGGTCGTTTCAATACATGGTTCAAATTGATTATTTGTTGTCTGCAGCGATTAGTATTAACAGTTTCACCAGGTTTTAGAAGCTCATGATACACCACACCTTTCTGATTCCACCAAACGCAGAACATTGCCTTCTTGCCGAATCGATCTGGTTTTGCAGTCCACGTTGATGGTTGTCTCGGATTAACCTGTGGTGCATGAGAATTTTAACATTGCAGTCTTGGAGACGGACCGTCGCGCTATTATATATATAAAGGGCATAGGAATTTCGAGTGTCCTATGGCCTCGAGTGTGTGTGTGTGTGTGTGTGTGTGTGTGCGTGCGTGCGTGCGTGCGTGCGTGCGTGCGTGCGTGCGTGCGTGCGTGCGTGCGTGCGTGCGTGCGTGTGTGTGTGTGTCCGCTGTATATACGAAGTCGAGAAAAGAAAGCCGATTAGGACAGTCGATGAACAGAGTCGGGAAAAAGTAGTCCGAAAAGTCAGGCGCGAATAGTTAAGAAGTACGACGCAGAGAAGCTTCTTAAGAAGTGCGACGACTAGACTAATTTTCTTACCTTATATTCCATTATTTCCGACTAGTGTCAATAGTGCTTGTATATATATTGTTTCTATTAATAAACTATATATATATATATATATATAC
>JBCFXI010003209.1:0-11216 GCA_038496175.1 Ampulex compressa
TGTCTGTTATTATATATATATATATATAATAACAGACAGTCTGTTACTGAACCCGATAGTGGCGCGTGTCATTTTCTATCCCTTGATTCACGAGGTTTTCCCTAATAATTAAGAGACACATTACCTCTAATGGCTACCTGTCGTGCAAAATGTATACTCCGCATAAGATAATATATCAATATCGTTTAGAGATTAACGCGGTTTCTTAAAAAAAACCTCTTGATTTTCGTATTTTTTGCTAGGAATTTTGCCGATGATTGGCGCGCGGGATCTCTGCTTGTGATCAATCGCTAGTTTCTCTACCTGCGGGTTTTTAGGTCATCGATCTCCGCACGCGCATTCCTCGGAACGCGAAAATGCCATCCCGCGATTACCCTAACCTACGCCCACAACGGTTTTTCCGTTTAAATACACCCTCAAAGGCTGAGGCCGTTCCGCAAACCATCAGCATCTTTTTGAACACCGACCGAATTTAGAAGCAATTTCGACCAACATCCTTTACACGATTCTCGAACCGTTTTGCGTTTCTGTGTAACCACATCTGAGCGCTATCAATTAGCTTGTCGGTCATTTTGTGTCAAATTATTGTATAAATCATCTCGACACAAATATATTCTGTCAACTCGGACAGCAAGGGGACTATTTTCTGAAATATCCGCGGCCGAATTTCTGTTTCATCGTCCATCCAATATCCAGATATGTTTTGGATCGTATACGCGACCAACCTAATGGCATCCAAAACACTCTTCGATATATTCCTTGCATGTATTTTTATAACCACAGCTACATTCTAAAATTTATATTTACACTTTAACAACTTGAAATATGAGAGGGAGAGAGAAGGCTGGAAAGAGGGAGGGAGGGGAAGGGAGGAGGGCGGCGAAAATTCTGAGGGCGCACATTTTCAGTCTGACTTTCAAATAATAAACGTGGGAAGCGACAAGGAGTATTTTACGGTGCATTTACTACACACACCTAGATGGTTTTTTTTTTAAATATGTCTGTGAGAGACCGAAGGCAGTGTGCGTGTGGGAAAAGATAAGTATATGAGACTTTGGTGGTATAACCAAGGATAACGCGGCTGTACATATTTCTTTTTTAAATAAAACATTTGTTTGTTCTTCAAAAAAACTTACGTCCACATGTGTACAGGTACGCATTTGTTTTCGCCCCAAGCCGTTGTGTGTGGAACAAAATGGCGGACAGTCGTGTATGCATATTATATTTACTGCGGCATGCAGTCGACAATATTGAAGGCGGGAGAATTTCAGTGGGCAGTGGTCAGATATATTGATAGTGAGTAGATCGGTAGGAGTAGTCAGGTAGGGAGAGGGTGGGTCGATCAGAGTTGGTGAGCTGGATAAGGAGGGAGTAGATCGGTAAGAGGCAGCACTGGGCATGGTCAGTAAGGTAGCTCGGTTCCCTTCTTCCCGCAGGGTACTCCCGCCCAGTCCTACCCCGCTCCCTCACACCGACATGTGCCGGAACCGCAGTAGGATGTCTGATAGAGGACGCTGTTCCACTTCACGCAGAAACACTACAAGACTGGAGATTACCTGTTCCAGACCACCGCCGATTTCATGACCGAATGTATTGACGAGTTGGAAACTTTAAATCCATTGCGACCCAGCGACTTGCCGCGGCCACTATCTTCCGAAGCGGTGACCGGATATACGCTCCCGCATCTCACTCTAATATAATTTGCGCCATACGGTAGCCATCCGGACGAATAGGAGTTGTTTTGCGACAGATTGAAATCACTCATAATTTCAAATCAAGATCTAACGGCCGTTTCGCGCATGCAGATTTCATGTCGTGTCTTCTCGATCGACCGGTAGGTTGCGTGCAATTTCTCCCTATAACGTCGGATAACTGCAACCGCGTGGTAACTATTCATCGCGCGTTTTGGGAATAAGCGCCGCTTTATCAATGCCGATTTATTCGCGATACTAAATTTGCCGACGGCGTCACATGAGACCGCATCGAAGCTACTTCTTCGCCAAAAAATGTCCACTACAATCACCACGTTGCAGAATGCGAATCGCAGCCTGGAACAGCTTTGGAATGACATGTCAGTTTGTATAGGCTTGCGCCATGTTGATTCCGGCAACTGCAAAGCGTGCAGTCTTCATTTCGAGAACGATTCTCCCACGCACAATTGTTTCATTCGATTCCTCTATACACTTATCCGCGCTGTTGAGAAAGTTGAAACTGTGTCAGCACATAAAAGTGCGAATACAAAATCTCCATTGCAGTGGTTGCTTCACATGTGTATCATTATTTACTTGTCTGCTCCTAATTTATTAACAAAGTTTGAATCGGCGCCTTAAGCTGATTAAATAACAAAAAACTGCCTTAATTGTCTCAGAAAGCGGCATTTGTTAAACTCATATTCAAGTAAACATTTCTGTCGTTTATGTCAGAAGCAACACACACCATGCACCACACCGACACGGATGCGTCACCACGCACGAGAACAACCACACCGAAAAATACCGGATTATGTTCCGCGAATTCAACACTGAAAGAAGCTAACTTTCTTTCAGTATCGGCTATATCAGGTCCTTGCCCACGCGTTTTACTCGCAACCGCTCGAGTAACCGTAACTTAATCATTTGGTCGTCCAACCGTTGCTCAAGCTATACTCGATCAGAGGTCTGAAATAAGCTTAACTAGTGAACGACTGGTACAGATTTTACGTGCCGACCATTACCGATCGCCGATATCGATATTTGTCATTGCTTGCGTCGATGCCGGTACCTATTGTCAGCTAACAAACATATCGATCTTGCCACGAGACAATTCGATTCTGGCCATAACGATGAGAGCGCTACTTTTATATTCGCTGACTGCCTATGCATCCAAGCATTTATCCAGAACTAATGTATTCAATCATCTTGCAGATTTGAATTGGGCGGATTCTAAACCCCTAAGTAAGAAACGGATTAATATCATTTTAAGCGCGGAAATATAGATTAACGTAATTCTGAAGGACTTACGCAAAGGAAATGCAGATCAACTGATTGCTTATAATTCTATTTTTGGTTGAGTTATATCCGGGCTCTTTTGATCCGTTTGTATACTTCGACAGGTCTCCATTTTCCTCCTTACATCCAGGATCTCCTCCGCTCATTGTGTGACCACCAGTTCTTTCGATGAAGAGATTCGTCGTTCCTGGGAACCGAGAGAATTTCTGAAAACAAAATTTGTTCTTGCTACCACGAGCAACGTGAATCTCATTTCCGTTAAAGTTACTCGCATTGCCCTGATGCTCAGTATATGGTACGGTTACCTTTTCGACATGATCGTCTGTCTGATATTCGATCTTCTCGTGATGCACTTGAAAAAACAGTAGTAAGCGTAAGTCGTGCGTTTTGTAACTCGCTGCAGAATGTCTCGTTGTCCCGATTAATCTGAAAGCTTTTTCTTTGTCGCGGAAAACACTAAAGATCGCATCTTCCGGCTCAAACAACGCGAGTTATTCCTGACCGAAAACAGAACATTAGCTCATCATCAGAATCTTCTTGCTTGAAATTCTCTTTGTTGCTTAGATCTATTCCTTCACAGCGGCAAGTTAATCCGTGTAGGTAGGCGGCTCATAAATGCCGCTATTTCTGACAGTCGGAAGCATCTATTGTGTTAGTTATTCCTATGCGTTAGTTATTCTTATTATTCGACAGAATCATATGTGCGTACTGCGGCTAAAAATCATAACGGACCACGGGACCCAGTTCACCTCCAGAGGATGGACTACCACGCTGAAGGAAGTAGGAATCGTCCACGTCCTATCATGGGTAAAGCACCCGCAGGGCAATCCGGTGGAATGGGTGAACCGCAAGATCGGACGGATCGTAAGAACATTGGCGTCGGATGCTCATGCCTCTTGGGCACGGTGGACGGATACTATAGAGACGTGTTGCAACGAATCCGTACACGATAGCACAGGATGTACTCCGGTAGAAGTATTCCTTAAAAGGAAGCCCGACAGGCCGTGAATCAAGAGGTTCGGTTATATAAGTGATAAGGGAATCATTAGCGTTCCGGCGGCCTCTGCCCGAAAGTGAGCTGGTCCATATCACCTGGTCCGATGAGCTGGGGGTCACAAGACAGGAGCTGTCCGGGGCTGTCAAGCAACGCACTGCACTGGGTTCCGACGGCTTCACCGGACGCGCCTGGGTCTTGGCCCTACGTGTCCTCGGGGCCATGGCTGGTGGAGCTGTTTAACAGCAGCCTCCAGTCTGGCCTACTCCCCTCACTGTGGAAGCGGAGCACATTGGTCCTTATCGGGAAGGAACATCGGCCGGCTGAGTCTCCCTCAGCGTATCGGCAGATCTGTTTGCTCGACAAGGTCGGAAAACTGTTCGAGCGAATCATCGCTTCTCGCCTTGTCGGGCACCTGTCAGGGGTAGGTCCAGATCTGGCCGAGTGCCAGTATGGGTTCCGAGTGGACCACTCCACCGTGGACGCGGTTAGGAGTGTGCGTGCCCACTCGGACTCGGCCGTCTCCCGGGATGGGGTGGCGTTGGCGGTATCGCTAGATATCTGCCCTGGGGGGCTATACACCCTGCCCTGGGGGGCTATCCTAGGTGGTCTTTGGCGCCACCGGGTGCCGAAGTACCTGCAGGATGTGATCGAGTGCTACTTGTCGGGCAGATGGGTGGAATAGCCCGACAGGTCGGGCGCCATTTTGGCGAAGGGAATGCGGTGCGGTGTCCCGCAGGGGTCCGTACTCGGGCCTATACTGTGGGACATCGCATACGATGAGGTCCTGCAGGTCGACCTCCTCCCGGGGCTCAGCATAGCGTGCTACGCGGATGACACGATGGTGCTGATCACCGGTGAGGATTACAGAAGGACGTTCCGCCTTGCCGAATGCGGAACGGCCTGCGTCGTCTGGAAGATCGAGGAACTGGGACTTCGCGTGGCTTGCCACAAAACGGAGGCGATGTAGTTCTTTAACCCTCGCCGTCGTGAGGAGCTGCTCAGGTCCTGGCTCCAGGTAGGTCTGGCCGATGTCGAGGTGGGCTCTGGGATGAAGTACCTGGAGCTCAGCTTGGACGGCCAGTGGTGTTTTACGGTCCACTTTGATCGTCTGGCCCCCTGAGCTGAACGGATAGCTGGCCTTTTGGGCCGTCTTCTCTCGAACCTCGGGGGACCCGGGGATGGTGTCCGCCGCGTATACACGGGTGTCGTGCGGTCCGTCATTATGTACGGAGCCCCGGTCTGGGCGCATGACCTGATGTCCGGTTGTGACAGCCGTGATAGGCTGCGACAGATCGAAAGGCGGCTGGCCATCAGGATCGCGCGGGCGTACTGCATGGCCTCCTACGCGGCGGCGATGGTGCTGGCGGGTCAGCTCTCTATGGAGCTGCTGGCGGAACAGAAGCGGCAGCTCCACGCCCCCCGCCGAGGAGGCAATGCCCCGCCAGAGCCAGCGATCGACTTGGAACTCACGAAGCGCCATGCCCGGTAGCGAGCTGTTGCGGAGTGGCGCAAGCGTCTCTCCGAGCCCGCCAATGCGGGACAGCGCGCTGTCGTGGCTGTCCTGCCCAGCCTTGAGAAGTGGCTGGGCAGGACCTGGGCATGGCTGACCTACCGGATGACACAGGTACTCACCGCGCATGTATGCTTCAGCGAGTACCTGTGTGGGATCGGGAAGGAAAGGACGACGCAGTGCCATCACTGCCCCGATGCGCGGGACACGGTGCAGCACACGCTGGAGCATTGCCCAGCGTGGACACGTCTGTGCCGTGTCCAGCAAAACGTAGTAGGACAGGACCACTCGCTGCCAGCAGTCGTAAGGGCGATGCTGAGCAGCGAGAGTTCCTGGCGCGCCGTGGCTTCCTTTTGCGAGCAAGTGATGCTTAAGAAGGAGACCGCGGAGCGTGCCCGCAATCGAGCTGACCTTGTTCGCCGTGGGAGGGGCCGCGGTCGCAGGGGACGCTTGTGTCGCCCGTTGCCCCCGGTGGATTAAATTCCTTTTTATAGTGGTGTGACTGAGGGTGCTTTGAACGACGTCCATTGCAGCAGTCACACCACCGGGAGTTGCAGGCGGCCCGAGAGGGGGCTTGGCCTTCATTGCACGCAATTCCCCGGGGGGGGGGGGGCGGCGTCCACGTAGCGGTCTCGCGGCGCTGTCAAATTAGCTTGGTCGGTTTTGGGGGTCTCATAACCTCCGAGTATGGTTCGAAACCGCAACGCAGCACGGAGGGGGCCGTGATATGTTACTCGTAGTTCCTGGCGCTCCCCCCTCCCCTAACCAGCGCTTAGGAAGGCCACCGTGGTGGTTTTAGCCGGTAAGAGTCCAGCACACCCCCGTCTCCCGGCCCCCAGGAAGCCGGGAAGCCAATGAAGGTTTCCCCCACGAAAAAAATTGGGAAACATTGACGAGTAGGAGCATCGAAATAATCTTCAATTAGCACTGAAGCGGTTATCCACTACGGCTAAAATAACGGATTGAGAGAGCCAACAAGGGTAACAACAACACAGTATACCGGTTAGGGGATCCTGTCCTAATTCGAACGAACTCGGAGTCAAATGTGGTGCGACGAGAGGTAGCAAAGTTTTTTTTTTTACATATATGAAGGACCATATGCTTTAGCGAGAAGAAAAGTACCCGCAACGTATGCATTGAAGGACACGCGGACCGGAGAAGCAATGCGAACATTTCACGCTTCTGGTTTCCGTCCTTACAAGGTGGCGCTAGTGGAGACACCGAAGGCATGACACACGAGTCAGGTCGCGGCAAGCAAGGACACAGACGCCTGTTAGGGGGCCCAAGAAGGGAATGGCGATGCCGCATCTAGGAAAAATTTGGGCCATAACGAGGGTCTAGCATCGAGAAGATCGTCCGAGTGCCACAAGCTTCGCTGGCCCAAGCAATGAGGATAGGCCGTCGTCCGCAGAGGGAGCGGGCGCTGATATGAAGAAATGGGAGATGACCCTAATGACCCTCTAGTGCTGAAATGATTATGTTCAAAGTAAGATAGAAGGAAGTGGCAGCAGGACTGTACGTAGTTATATATTCAAATCACAGGTTAAATATATTTCACTTTTTATAAGAATGTTTGAGTTCTTTCCCTTTAAATAGTATCATTACCAGCACATAAGAGGTCGAGAAGTGATCGGCAGCGGGCTTTCACAATCCATGCCAATCACACAATCTCGTGCGCATACGTCGAGACCCCTCCTAGACCTTCCGATCAAAGGAGGTTGATGCAGCGCACGAGAGTGGCACTCTGCATCTGGTGGTTAAATAGGAAGGACGTTTTTAGAAGCATAAGGCATATATGCCAGTTCTCCCTTCACGAGATTGTTCAGATCTTATACGAGGTAGTGTACACATTAGCAGAATCACTCGCGGGAATTGCTATACAAAAAGGATGTTGCTTGTATTCGAGCGCGATAGTTCCGAATACAAAATAATCGTTATCGGCTGGATATTCCGCGACGACAAATAACTTGACATCTGTCGAAACGGGGAACGGTTAGTGGTACTGGGCCATAGTGTTCTATTCATATCCGACAATCCTTGCGCAGCCCACACGGCGCCTCTGAGACGACTTAGCTCACTAAGGTGCTCAACTTGTCTTAGATTTGGCGTTTCAGCTGTGCCTGGCAAAGTGCGTTCAGGTGGTGTAGCGCTTGAACTGCTCTGAGCGATGTGGGTTCACGGTACGGCCTTATGACCCGATCATCTCGCGCAGAATGCCGATTCTCCTAGCGAGTTATGTATTGCCGATCAACAGCCATCGTAAGCGACCGTTCCTACTGATCGTAAATGAGCTGGACAGAGCTGATCTGACGTCGTTTCCCGGGAGGTGGAAAACTCGCAGGGCTCTCGTAACCCTTTGAGTTGTCTTAAGTTTCTTCGAGCGACCCACGCATTACGCCTGCCGTTTGTCGCTCCTGGTTTCAAGAGGAAACCAGAGGGCACGCGACAAAAGCAATCCTCGCTCGTTTCGTCGCGGAGGAAAGCCAATGACAAACCCATAGCTTTGACCGCGAGAACCGTACCAGGGGGAGAGTCAAGCGGGAAGGCTATACTTTCAAGGTCGCGCAAATTCTGTAAACACTACACACTTTGTTTATTTCACGAGGTGCAGCGCTAGAGTCGTGAGAAAAGCGAGATCACGTCGCAACCGATTCCACCGACCCGCGTACGCGTTAATAATTGTTGAAACATAACATTAAGTGCTTCGTCGCTCACGGAACAAATGTCAGATCGCGACTCCGATAATACGCGCATCCCGCCGAGGATATTGCGCCTAGTACAGTAACGAAGCATATGAGATTTCACGTTATACCTTTTGAATAAAATATTGGTTATTAATTAAAATTGAGGGGTGTCATCATTCGAATGATATCAAGTCCACCATCGTCATCCGGAGCCTGGAGGCCTGAGTCCATTAGTATCTTAATAAACATAAGCAAACCGTCCAGCCGGTTACGGTTAGGAGAGGTTATTTAGGGTAATTTAGGGAAGAATGCGACACGCGTCCGTTAATGTGTTGGACGTGTCATAAGGAAGGGCATTGCGAACGAGATTGTCCAAAAAGGGCAAAGAGTACGTTTTTTTTACAAAACCTGGCAAGACCAGAAGGGAAACGGGAGAAAGCCGACGTAGGGAGTGAGACGTTGGCTTCTTGCTCGTTTGTCCCCACTGCAGGAAGGATTCTAGGGAAGCACTGCCCTAGCGTCGAGTGATTTGTAGCGGAATACCCTCGGAAAATATTGATCGGTACGGGTTCAACGGTAAACCTTATTAACGGGGATAAGCAGAATCTACGCGCGGTGGATGCGGATGAGGTCAGACTGTTTACGATTTCGGGAGAGAAACTTCCGGTTCTTGAAAAACGACGTCTTACAGTAAAGCTAGGAAATCTTGGGTCGGAAGAGAATTTTCTGGTGGCACCTATTACGGAGGAGTGCATTTTAGGTACCGATTTTCTCTGGAAATATTCCTGCGGTTTGGACTTCATTGTAGGGAAGCTATGGATAAAGAACCAGGAAGGACTTAACTTTGTAGGGGCCAGCGAGTTCACAAATGCTGTGACCCTCGTAGAGGAATACGAGAGGCCCATACCGGAGCATCTTTAGGACCTTTTTCAAAGGAGCAGACGAACTTTGTCCGTTGGTCAAAACAGGAATTTCGCAATTTGATATTACAGT
The DNA here is from genome assembly GCA_038496175.1 of Ampulex compressa. Lineage (NCBI taxonomy): Eukaryota > Metazoa > Arthropoda > Insecta > Hymenoptera > Ampulicidae > Ampulex > Ampulex compressa. The sequence continues at coordinate 9,172 of JBCFXI010003209.1, forward strand.
TTCAGCACCTTTTCGCTAAAAGTCCCGAACAGGTGGGAAAATGCGATGTGCTGCAACGTCGCATCAATACAGGAGATTGCCCACTAATCAAACAGCCGTTTCGGCGAATACCTCTATATCGATGGGAGGAAGTGACAGAACTCATCGAGAAGATGAAGAAACATGGGGTCATAGAGACATCGAGAAGCCTGTGGTCGTCCCTCATCGTGCTGGTAAAGAACAAGGATGTTAGCACGAGATTCTGCGTAGACTATCGACGATTGAATGAAGTGACGAAGAAAGATTTGTACCCCTCACTTAAGATCGAGCATACATTGAACGCTTTAGCCGGAGCATCTTGGTTCTCTACGTTGGATTTACAAAGCGGATATTGGCAGGTAACTTTTGCTGAAAAAGATAAAGAAAAAATTGCCTTTTCAGTTGGGAGTGGACTCTGGCAGTTTAAAGTTCTGCCATTCGGTCTTTGCAACGCCCCTGCCACGTTCGAACGCCTGATGGAGTCGGTACTTGCGGGGATCAATTGGAAAACCCGTCTGGTGTACATGGATGACATTATTATTTACGCCAAGAACTTCGAGGCGAAGATATAAAATTTGCGATAAATGTTTTCCCGTCTGCACCAAGCGAATTTACTGCTCAGCCCGAAGAAATGCAATTTTTTCAGTCGGGAAACAAGATATCTAGGAGATATAGTCTCAGAAGCCGGAATAAAGACTGACCCGGAAAAGTTAGTTGCCGTAAGAAATAGGCCAATGCCAAAAAAATTTAACTATAGCAGCTTAGGTAGCAGTGTGAAAGTGAGTGAAACCCCTTTCATTGCACGAGCGGGGAATTTGAGCTCCGTTAAGATAAAGCCTTGGATGGCCGATGGGCGGCTCCGAAAGGGTAAGACCCCGAGCTGTTTTCGGGCAGTGACATTTGCCTTCAGATCCAAAGCAGGGTCTTGAGAGATGTCGGGTCGTCCCGAGCGAAGCTCGCCTCCGTAAATCAGCAGGGAAAGAGTCGTACTCGCAAAAGCGGATACGCGGGCCAACCTCGCGGTGAATGAGTCAGCCGAAGCGGTAATGCGGCGATAGGGTGTAAAAAAATGTTGGGCGCTGTTTCTGCCGTGTTGTTTTCCTTCCAGGGTTAGGCGTTTTCTTTTGACAAAGCAAGGGTAACCGGCGAACGGCGAGGGAACTAAGAGCGTGCTTCATGTCAAGCCGCATAGTGATTAGAACGAACGGGTATACCATCGCACGGAGCGGAGGCGCGATCTTGGGGCTGTTCGATGGAGATGCCGCGTGCGGCGTCTGGCAGGTACCAGAGGGTAGACGATTAGAGGACGACGTTTCCGGTGGGATGTAGTCGTTGTGGGATCAGAAGGAGCTGACGTTGATCGTCATCGGAAATCCTTTGTCTGGAGTAGGTATCGGCGCCTTGCTCGGAGTTTTTTGGGTGGTTTTACCTCGAGCGAGAAGGCAAATGCCAAGGCGTGGCCGTCGAAAGGGCCACCAGAAGGGGGGCTCCAACCTTGCTGCTTCCCTTTGCTACCGGAGGTACCCGAAAAGAAGAATACGCTCCGCACCCCTCCCGTGAACGATGCTGCGTTCGGGACGAACGCCTTTTGAGAGGAGGAGTAATGTTGCCCGTGGTCGGAGAGCCGGCTCCTGTTGCCTCCCCGACGACCGGGACAGAAGAAGCTAGATTACAAAAAGAGAGTTGGACAAGACTTCGAGAAGCGAAGATCTTAGGACTGTAACATTTCTGTACAATTATGTGTTATTAAATAGTGATTATCAAACATGAAACATGGTGGTTTCTGCGCCCGTGCTGCTAATCGCAACAGTACTTTTAGGGAAGATTAGGGAGCCTTGGTGGTCCCTTGTCTTCGAGATGTTATTTTACGACTTTGAACATTTGGTCCTCTTTACTTATTATTTCTTTCTTTCTCTCAATTTCTCTTGTCCACAAGCTTAGGGCCGGCGTACGTAACACCTCCCCCCTTATTACGATCGTGGATTGGGTCGCTCCGCGATCGCGAACCCCTACGCAAAATATATATA
>JBCFXI010003210.1:0-11208 GCA_038496175.1 Ampulex compressa
GCGCGGAGTCCTTCGTCGCCTCGATCACCACTCCGATCGACTTTTCGTTCGCGAAAATGATCTTGGGTTGCGACAGGTTCTGAAGTCGGCGAGCAGCCTCTGCGAGGAAGATGAGAGGAAGAGGGACATTAGCGAGTCCGTCCTGGACGTCCTTCGATCGTTAGTCGAGGAATCCAAGACGAGGTATTGTATCGTAGCTACGGTTATCGTTATCGGTTATCGTTCAATGGGTCTTTGGTAGTTTGAAGGAGAAATTCGATCGTGATATATGGGTTGAATCGAGCTTCAGTCTTATTATTCTAGGCATCCTCCGTTATCCAATATTTACTTGTATCGTACAGAGTTGGTCGAGCTACGATCCATCGTTTCATAGATGGCTTCCAATGTGAACATCCTTCGATTTTGAATCGAGTAATCCAAGAAGAAGTATTGGGTCGTGGGTATAGTTAGTGTCTACAGTTTCATGTGTTTTTCGTAATTTTAAGGAAAATGTTCAATGGTGATATATGGTTTGAATTCAGCTGCAGTCTTATTGTTCTAGGTATTGCTTATGGTCTGAGGTGAGGTGTCGACTCGTGTCGTGGAATTAGTCGAACTGGGTATCTATCGATTCCTGGATGCCTCGTAATGCAAACCGAAGGTATTACGTTTTAACGTGCAAAGTGAGTCAGACTAGTGTTTATAATTTCGTGGACACCTTGCGATCGAAAGCAAAGTATTGGCTTGTAACGCGCCACGTGCAACGAGCTGTTATCTATATTTAGACTTTATAATGATCGGGAACAACATCGTTACTTTGCACTGCCTTTCTAACTTCGCCTTGGACTTTCTTAGACTTTCCCGCTCATTACCACAGGCCGCAGAAATCAAGAATCTAATGCAAATGTGAAGACCGATTCATTTAATTAAATAAGCATAATTCGTGGATAAAAGGCGATGAGTGCTTTGCTATTATTTGCATAGAGAAATTTGATGACACGCCAAGACATCTTTTTTAATCTATTTATATCCGTCAAATGTGTAATACTTCGTAATCGACGGCGAGGCTAAGATTATATTTGCGATATATCGCGTAATAACAATTTTGAGGAAGCCTGACCGATGTTTACTACTGGCATTAATATGATTCATTAGCCATGCAACTTTGTAATACGGGATAATTCGTATTTTCCGTCAACATCATTGATATACGCAATCGTAAGCTTCCCTCATCTAAACATTGTAGGCATGACCGTGAACTTGAGGTGCAGTTTCCACGCCTTTGTCTACTCGATTCTAGTATTCCCACGTTTTATCCGAGTACGTGTCGTTTATTGCTTATTACAATAACGTTTATTGCCAGGTCGATTAATTCTCTTTCGTAACGCTACCGTGCGTGTTGATACTGGAATTAGTGATCTCGAGACCTTAATGAACGAGAACGCTTCCGCCATCGTGCTCACGAATACAAAGGCTGGAAAATCAGCCATTCGTAAGCCAAAACGACTAAATTGGCTTCTAGACGGTTCTTTTAATTTCGATGCCAAAGTACGTGATTAAAAGGCCTTTGCATTCTCCATCGATCTTCTTAATGATCGGAGAAAACCCTACCAAAAAAAGAATTTCTTGAAGAAACTTTAGCGCACGTTGCATAATAAATAAAGAAATCGATCGAATCAATTCTATCTTCTGATATAACTTATAATAAAACGATCAAAAGGCGTATAGAAATTTACATAAATAATTTTTGGATACGAGGATATTTATATTTTCAGAAAACATTTTCAAAACATTGTACATAATTTCATAAATGTTCTACACTTTATGATTCGCGAAGACACGAGTAAACTCGAGAGTAAAACCTTTCTTAAAAATATATTTATATCACTTAATATTCATATAGCCACACAGTATAGATAGATTTCTTTTGAAACATTCTGTATCCTACACGATTGCAAACGCCAATATTTTCCGATCGGTTACATCGAGTACGATTGGCCCTCTAATCACACGCGTGAATAGCAATGTCGAGTGTTTACCGCACATCGATGCATCATAGTCATGAAAGAGCTGATTCACGCGGATAATTGTATGCATTTCCCTTTACGATCTCCCGCAATACACTGTGATACAAAGTCCACGATAGAGACCAGTGGGGGTCATAATCCCAACGAGTGCAGTCGATTGAAGTACGTCCATTACGATATTATGCAACTCATGCTGGCTTCCAACGTATCAAACCCGTGAGACAAACGTGAGTCTCGATATAAATGGAGCAAACTGACTGAAATATCGCGATAAGACTTACAAGTGGCATTCGGTTAAGAATCCTAGCAATGGATCGATACCACTATCGAGAATCTTGAGAACATAGACTAACTCCACCCAGAAAATATACCACGTACTTTGAATAGGGATTAAAATTGCATTCAGCATTAAAAAATGCAATGGTCATTTCCATTAGTAGAGAAAACCGAGATACCGTCTTTAAAAGTAATCTTCAAAACAAAAAAATAATACGCCAACCATGGAACATTCATACGGACAAGCGTACCAAGGCTGATTTTAATTGCACGATATAAACTCCTACGTCATGCAACATTCTTCTAACATTATACTCCTGCATACCGACACAGATAAGAGTTATTATATCGAAAGGAGTAAAGTTCGTTCGTGAGTAGCGAAACGTGCACATATGATGCATACACGCGCAAGTCGAACATTAAGGACAAAAAAGTCCAAAACGCTCGAATGAAGGAACGAGACTAGCATGCGGAATAAATGTACTGTTCAAATCAGAACCTTTGGTGGTGAGAATTTCATATATACCCTAGTTTTGCCTTTCTGCCTTAAAGTTCGATTGGAAAACTCGTTTAGGATCTTTTTTGCACGCTCACCTATGTTCATGTCGGCGTCCCAAGGGGTGAAAATGCCACCCACGCAGAGGGTGGCGATGTAGGGTACGAAAGCGTCCAGGTGATTATGGCTGCTCGCCGCGACCACGTCTCCCGGTTTTAAGCCCTGTTTCCTCAGCCACAAAGCGCATTTTATGGCGCGATCCGTCATATCGGCGAATGTGTCCTCGGCGTCCGTAGACGCATCGATCTAAACAGCGATACGAACTGGATATTAAATAATTGTACTCCTTTTTCGAGTTTAATAAGATCAGTGGTCCAGCATGGTCGCTCAATAATTAGGTATTGTACCTTTTACAATGTTTCGTATCAGCCAATAATAGAGAGGCGATTAGTTTGAGAAATTTTTATCGGCATAGCGAAAATTTCACGTCGAACCTCATAGAGTCGGTGGACCAGTATAGTATATGTACGCGGACGTTATATGCTGAAAAGTAATTAATTATAGTCCCCCCTAATATAGAGATGTGAAGAATTCCACGAAAATATCCTAAATTTCAAGTCGCGTTTATCTGTAAATACAACGATTAGGCTTGTTTTCTGGACTTTGTAAGATTAATGGACGAACACGTCAAACGTGATTAGGAGTAAGGAAATATTTGGAAAGAAAGCATTTTCCCCCAGAAAAATCGTCTCGAATACTCGAAAATAATTGAGACGCGAGACGATCAGGTCTCACGTCGCATGGATAACACGGCCAATTGAAAATGGAAATATTCACGACACGATTTAGTCATCCAGCCCCATCCACTGCCTTAGGCATGATCGCAGCTCGACCGACGTACCAATGTATGCCACGGCCGTCATTAGATACAAATATCGCACCTCTGGCACGATGCTCGTTTTATTCGAAGCGATTTATGTAATCGCAGCCCGGGAAACAAAACGATTTTTCCAGGTAGAAAACTTTGCTGCTAATGTACTTTGCATCACTATTCGTTAGGAATATCAACTTCTTTCAGGAATACACTTTCACGGATCATAAAAAGCATTACAATAAAGTTAGATCATCGGCTGTTTATCGTCTACGACTCAAGTGGAGCCGGAAGTAATATTTTATTTGCATAATTTATCTCGAGAGTCGGTCATCGCTTTTTTTCATCGCAGATTATCGCGAAGCAAAGAATCGAACTTAACTGTCTTCACCTCCACGCAAAACTATCCGTCAATAATCAAGAGCACGAGGAAAGGAAGGAGATACCGATCGAATCAAAACAAAATAATTCCCGCACAAAGCGCTTTCTCAAAATGCCGAATAATTTAACGAACACTCACGCGGTTCGCTTTGAGCGCGCAACCCGGTGTACATTCTTCGGCAATAAACAAACAACTCGCATCGCCTTGTACACGAACACTTCGAATCAGAGGGCGGATTAAACGAAGAGACCAACGTACCCATCCAAAACACCGTCTCGAAGGACGAATAATTCAACGCTCACTCTCGCGCTTCGCTTCGAGCGCGAGCGACCAACTTGCACAGCTGCGTAACACGGCATTCGAGGATAAAGATACCCCGCATCAAACCCAGGTAAATAATCGAAGAGCAACGTACCTGTCCAACGCGTTCTCCATGGCTCTTCATGCCGTTCAGCACCAGCTCCCCAACATTCGTGCGATCGTACGTGTGGGGCTCCATCTTTCCTCTGAGAACATTGTCCCGGATCGTGAAAATCGGTTTCTCCTGAAAACATCCAATCCTTCAGACCTCGCCTCTCCCCTCGCTCCACTTTCGTCCTTACGTTCGATTGCTGATCCTTCGTCATCGTCCTCCTCCTCCTTGATCCCTTCTTTGTCCTAGTAAATTACGTCGATCTCTTCCGCTCCTCGCACCGCGACGCACCAGCGATCGAGCCACGTCGAGTGGCAAAGGGAGAAATCGAGGATCGACGCGTATTTCCACGGCGGTCTGCCGGTACGATAGTAACGAGAGAAAGAGACTGAGATATCCCTCGTTTCGAAATTACCTCCATATATACGCGCGTTCCCCTCCTTCTGCGTATCGCGCCGCCGGAGAAGGATCTCCGAGCGTATTGTTTTCACTCCTTCGAGCACGATAAGGCCGAGCGATCGCGTGCCGGTCTTTCCGAGCGGAGATCGAGGGACGATGACGCTCGGCTTCTCGGCTCCTTCGGTTTCCGATATTATGCAACGCTATGGACGCTCCCTTGCGTGTGCGCCTCCGGCTGCGTCCGTTTCTTCTTTTTCTTTTTTCTTCTTTCCTTTTTTCCTCTTTTTTCCTTTTCGTTTTTCTTCTTTTTTCTTTTTTTTCTTTTCCTTTTTTTTTTTGAGAGAGAGAGCTTCCGCAAAGTCAAGAGAGCTTGCTTATGTGTATATATATATATATATATATCATCGTGACGATGTTTATTCAATTTATTCTTGAAGAGCCGCTTCTGCGAGCGTCACGAGAGTTTGCTCGCCTATTCGCTTCTTTTGCTCTAAAAGAGCAACTCCTCCTGCAGTATCGCGAGAGAGCTCGATTCCATGACTCATAGTGCGATGAACTTTTATTCTCCAACGATTTGTTCCATAATCTCACGAGGTTTTGTGCTCGCACGCTCGCGGTGCGAGGTAACTCGCTTTCCTTTTGGGTGCACGCGATTGTGCGGGGAAAGGGATTGAAGTGTAGAAGTGTGGAGAGGAAGAGTCGAGGATCGAGGTGTCGATATTTGAGATGAACCTTGATTACAGAGGAATGATTCGTTTTTTTTTTGGTGGATGAGTGTCATTGGACGTTACACTGGATTATCATTGAGGTATTATGCAGGTTCGACGATTTAGCTTGCGATTGAGGAAATGACGATAATGATGTTAATTTCGGCGCCACGCGCTCTTCTTATCTTGGCCGATGCGACGACGGTTTTCCTATGCACATCCGCTTCGTTTATTCCGAAACGAGTGTCGTACTTTCTACTTACGAGGCGTTATTAAGTTTTATGTCGTACACTGATTTGCATTGTGTGCATGAAGGAAAAGCGGGAGATACCAACCGTCGTCTTTCAATCTCGACGTTACACTTCGAGATGAAGAAGAAATATTGTCTGTAAGAGGACGTAGATTATGAAAGACGGATGGAGACGAATATTATTCTCGTCTCAATGCCTAAATGTTGTAAATAAATATACCGCCAAATATCCATCGAAAACAATGATGGACGTTGAAAGTCGATAGAATAAAATACTTTTCCAAAGTATTTGGAAATTCAAAATATAGATAGATGATAATTGTCACAAATTTTCGATCAACTTGATCTAAAGAGTCATTGATCGACGTAAGGATCGTGGACAATCGTATTATTGGCAAAAATTTTAAAGGAAACGAACATCGTTGATCCGTAAACTTGATGGATCGTCTCGTTTGCAATTCGCTATGAAAATCGTCGACAGAGGGGAACGAGCAGTTCGTGAATGATTGCGCAACGAAAATTACGCCCGCCGCCTAATAGTAGCGTTGGTACACGCGCTGATCGACGTCGGTACGGCTCATCGCGAAGACGATGATTGGAAGTCCGTCGTAATGGTCGAGACCATAATGAAAAACTCGTTACACGGTTGCTGCATGCCAGGTTTTATTCGTAATTTTCGCGGTCTCCTTGGGCGACCTTGGAGCTGTGTACATTTTTTCGTCGCGTTTCCATTATACCGCTTGTTTTAGTTTCCTTTTGAGCGGTAGACGTCCGCCTTGGTAAAAAATGAGTGTTATTATGAATATGGCTAAAGAGAAATCCACGTGTATTCGGACCTTTGAATGGGTTTTTCTTTCAAAGTGGTAAGTGCCTAAAAGATCAATTTCGAAGAAACGAGTGTTATCGTAAATATGAAAAAAGATGTTTATCTCTAACCGAGATTAGTTATTAACCCTTAACTCGTTTTTAAATCGACTTTCTTCGTGCGGTCTTATCGAAGCGATTGATCTTCCAATATCAAACCAATTGATTATGCAATAACGCAATTAATCAAACCGGTTAGTTTCGCAATAACGTAACAAATTATGTACCGAACCAACGTTTCTGCTCGGACGTCCTTTTCAAGATCGTTTATTCCTCTATAATTGTAGAAAAAGTGTTAAATTTTAATTTCAATTTAAAATTCTAAACTTGCTTTTGTTTCACTTTATTTCTTTCCCTTCGATCGAACGTATAGCATTTTTAAATTCCGTACATACAATAGTGTTTATGGAGCGTGTAAAGGATGACGAGCGTTTTCCATGGAAAGAACGCATTCGTGCTTCTGGAAAATAAACCGTCCGTGATTTCCAGCCTAATTGCCAACCTCGAAACTTCTGCTTCGTGCAATTAACGTGGGAATAAAGTTTCCCTTAATTTACATACCGCCGTTTATTGCTCTACAGCAAGAAACGGCACTTTCAGCCGGGGCGCGCTCGAAGAAAGACCTGGAAATTGTCTAATACGCATGATTAAACAGAAACTAGACACCCAGCAATTATTTCTTTCAGAGATCAAGTACGAAGAAGTAAAAAGATGTTGCAAAAACATGGAGGACATCGTTTTTAATTGCCGTCGTCCTGAATGACCGATGTATACTTTGCCTCGATCTGCTTTGAGATGCATTTCAATTTTTCAATGGAAGAAAAGTAAAGTTGTGAACATTTCCACGCTGTTTTTACACAATTTTATGGGAAACTCCATAAAGGTTCGAGATTTCGCTCGCTCATTCTTACGTCCAAAAGTAAGAACATCGATTTACGAGGTGCAATACTCGATCGAGGGTACAAAATATATAATAAATGTAATTCCTGCCCGCCACGATGAATAGTTGGATAATTGTAAAGGAATATATGATTGTGCTTTAATCATCCTTTGGTCCAAACTGCATCGATTATGCTTTAATTACCCTTTAGTCCAAATATCAAAAAACCCATGCAGTTCTATTATGCTCGAATAACGAAAATACACTGTTGCTAACCTTACGCCGTAATAATGAGAAGAAGATATACTCTCGTTAAACCATATTTTCAATACACAATCGTGTATCGAATAGCGTATAAATAATGTATCGAAAACAGGTATCGTTTCGAGTGCAAAGATCGTACACCTTACGCGCCATCATCAAAGCCACAATCGATCCTGAGCTTAAGCGAGATCGAAGTGCGCAAAGTACATCGAAGCGCTGGCCATCGCTCCTACTCAGATCGGTACGATGAAATATTGCCTCGACGTAACGCGATGGCACATCAGCATCGTGCACCAGTACAACGAGCTTCCTACTTCTGACGCGTCATTGCTTATGCTCCGTCGAGAAGACACAACATACGATCGCTTCGGTACGTCGGACTATGATTATCGACGTTGAAAATTATCTCCAGAACTGTCGGTCATTATACCAACACATCTAGATCGCCTAAAAATATCTATCGGAAAAGCAAACGGCTGAAGGAGAAGATAAATAAATCTGTAGAGTCATTGCAAATTGCAGAATATGCCAACGAAGTCGTGCTGCCTCGAATGTGCACCGTCATTCGTTCAAAAGGTTATTTCGAAAAACCTACAAATGGTTGATCATCGAAATGGATGGTTCTGGTGTTAAACAAACGACCGACAAAGTAGCCCGTCTCTTCGTCTCGTTGATTCCTTTACGTAGGATTTGCGCAGGCGTATGGAATTCACGCCTTTGTCCACAACCATGAAAAACAGTGGAGCGATAACATAACCGACGACCAAATAGCTCCGTAATTTCCATCAGATAGAAGAACACGTGAGCCTCATTTTCAAATAAGCCTGAGGCCCCACTGGGTGAGTAACGGTGACTAAGCGCTTTACATCGCTACGATGATAGCGCGTGTGACAACAAAGATATCGTCATTCTCGTCTTCACGAGTCACAATCATTATCAAATCACGCTACGACAAGAGTTAATGTTTGATCCTCGATGATCGTTTGTATTTTTGTTTTATCATTATCATCGTGCTTAGAAGTTTAACGTATGGTTTAACGACACTAGCGATTTACCAAGGAGATCGATTATTGGCTGAATCGAGTTAACACGATGAAACAGGTGGCGGATAAAATAGCGATCGTTTGTAAAACGATGCTCTGTGTGCAGCATGAGACTTCGAAGTATTGTAAAAGAATGTTTCAAGAAAATTTAAAGGCGATCGATATGCTTCAGAGAGTTCTTCTCACATCTTCGCGCGCGTATATAATATCTAACATTGTTCTTCTATCATCCCGCGTTTACAGATTTAAGTTTGTAGACTTAAGTTCTTAAGTGTTAAGTCATAATTATATGACTCGAAGGATATAAGAGGTCCTCTACGTTTGGTAGCAAGTCGTAAGAACTTGCGTGGCGCACATTCGATGACGCTAACCTGACACGCAACGCGGTTTTAATCCGATCCACGATTAAGTGGATTACGAGCGATATATCCACGGGACAAATATGGAATAACGTTTACGCGTCCATAAATTAAATATAGAAATAAAGGGAAGATAATTGCGTGTTAATTTAGCTTCCATAGAAATATATGAGAATGTCTCTTGGACATAGATGGGGATGCAGAAACAGGGTGTTTTACAGAGTGGTAATAACAATACGTATAAAATCACCGATGTCCTCGATTATTGTATTTTAGTTTATTATTAATAATTTATTAATCCTTCAGTCGCACTTTTGTTCGATTATAATCCATTTCGATACAAAACAGGATCAGTGCAGAAACGATATATGATATAATGCTCGAAAGTCAGCGGAACATTCTTTCCGCCCAAGTACAATGCGTGAATAACTATTTCTTTATTTTCACTCGAGAACAAAGACATTGGCCTATCATTGACCAATTAAGCACGAGGTAATTGTACTGTAACCGTGTGTCACACTACGGTATACTAATTAAACAAAGATCACGATAAAGTTAACTCCTAATAAAACTTTCTACGTCTCCTTAAAAAATGCTCGATCAATTCTCTTCGTCAAAGAAGATATATAAAATTAACACAAAACACCCGCCCTTTGTACTAAAAGTACTAATACGCTAAACCGCCCAGATTTATATATTTTCAAACAAAAAGCGCGATAAAAGCTGCTCACTTGGTACACCCACTTGCACTATTCTTTTTGCGATAAGAATATTTTCCCGCTAAAAGGTCATTATTTCTAAGGGATCTAGGTTCAAGCAAAGCCACAAAATTTTCGCCCGACGGAGACTTCGCTAGGAAGACGGATCATCGCATCGGGCGGCCAATGATTTTGCCATGGCCCTCAATTCCTTCTTGTCGATCTTCGCCGTCGGCGTGTGAGGCAAACTTTCCAAAAGCTTCACGCCCCCCCGAAGCTTGCAGCGATCCATCAGATTGTTCGCCACCAAGTCCATCAATTCTTGCGCGGTTACCTGCGAATCGTTTGTATTCAATCTCGATTCTACCTGGAAATTAATTTCTCTATTTCCGACATACGCGTATCTCATCATAATAATACCGCTGTATTTCTGTTAACGTCCTACGCCTATGGATAAAAACGTATAACAGGATAATCATAATACTCGTTTTGCACGGCTCTTAAGGACGATTAAAAATTTGCGATCATCGAGATTTATGATATGCAAACATGCAAACGCGCTGAGTTGCCTCCCAGATAAATGCACGCAAATCGAGAAATCGGACGATAATTTTCCAGTGGCTTACTCCGACTAAAATGTCGTTTTCTGTCTTACTTTAACATATTATTGTACAGTCATCGCGGAGATCTATTGCGCGTAGAAAATAGGAATGCGAGAAAAGTACGCGTAGTAAAAAATGATTTTAAATACAAAAATGTTTGAAACATTTTTTTAATGTTTAAATGTTTTTTTTGTTTTATTATTTTAAATGTTTAAAAATTACCAACTGCAACCTTGTAGATAACACGGCGACGCACATACCTTTGAGCCGGGTACAGTGCTGATGAAAGCCATAGGATGTTCGTCGTCCGTGGGGTGCTGTACACCGATGACGCCGACTTCCAAGACGTCCGGATGTTTCTGCAAAATCGACTCGATTTCGCTCGGAAGTACCCGATCCTTTCTGTACCTTATTATCTCCTGGAGTCTGCCCACCACGAAAATCTCGCCGTTTTCGTTGTAGTAACCGAGATCGCCGGAGTGCAGGAAACCTAATCGATCGATGCAGATCGATTTATCCGCATAATATACTGCTGTTAATTCTAAATATGCGTCCACTTCAATAATAGTACCAGTCTTAAAGGTATTGGGTTGTTCGGAAAGTAATTTCGTTAAGTAAAACCACCTGAACCAGTTTTTTGCCAGCAAGGACCAAAACTTTTATGAGAGGGGAATTATGTTACTGCCAGAAAGATGGCAA